>CM069441.1:21981686-22153053 GCA_035610835.1 Ophiura sarsii
GTAGTGGTAAAAGGCAGTATATCACTTTTATTGTCTTTACAAGTTGCAACCTTTTCCTAAGTGAGGATTATTGAACCAAGTTAATACAATCCATGTTAAAAGGAATTATATCATTAGGAAAGTACATCTAAGATACATCCTTTTGCCATAAAAGGGCTGTGGTGTGCAGATATCGTTCGCCCGGATCGTTCGCTTCATTTGGCTACCCATAAAAAATTATATCTTTTCAGTATCATGTTCACTTTTTCCGAAACATTCACTTTTCCCCAAAATGATGTTTTCAGAAAAAGTGGCACTTTTCAAAAATCGTATGCAAGAAAGTTACGAAAATATCTCCAGTGCTTTTTAAAATTAATTTCAATTGTCTTTATTTTTAATTAAAAGAAAGTCTTTTCTTTCTTTAGCTGGTCCTTATTTGAAATCAAATTTAAATGATTTTTTCATGCATGGCTAGCCAATAGTGTCCGCTATTCACATCAATAACTTCCCTGTATCGTTGAAAAGTGCCACTTTTCACTTTTTTCAGAAAACATCATTTTGGAGAAATGTGACTGTTTTAGGAAATGTAAACATGGTATTGAAAAGAGAAAACTTTGTGTGGATGGCCAAGCGTTTTCCCTTTTCGTAAGGGTTTCAATCTCTCAAAACACCTAATTGTGTGTGGAGCTATGGAAACAAACTCGTATAGGATCTTGAAAAGTGCCACTTTTTCTGAAAACATCATTTTTGGAAAATGTTACTATTTTAGGAAAAGTAATAATGATATTGAAATAGGCAAACTTTCTATGGGTAGCCAAAGTGATTTCGCTCTTCATAAGCATTTCAATCTCGCAAAGTGGCCAATTGTGTGTAGAATAATGGAAACAAATGTGATCTAATTTTAGGGGGGGGGGAGGGGGCGCTTACTTTCCTTGAACCCTTATGAATGTATAGCAGTAATTTTGTCCTAGTTATATATTTTTGTAAAACCCTTTCTATGGGGTTTCTATTAAATAAAAAATAACAAAAAATTGGTGCAGTAGCAAAAACCTGGAGAGGACACAGATGATATGCTTGTTGTTTTTTACTACGCTATATCATTTGATCTATTCTTATCTTACAGAATGTCCATATGGCCTCAACTGTGAAGCCTTTACTACTAGTCACTTCAGGAAATTCACTCATCTGGTGTTAGCAGAATATAGGGCAGGTGCCAATAAACCTCTAAATGGTAAGTTATACTCAGGGGGGGGGAGGTACAGGGTGTCACATGGCCTCAACTGTGACGCCTTTACTACTAGTCACTTCAGGAAATTCACTCACGGGATGTGATGGGATGCACTGGCAACCCATCTGTTTTGTAACAAACTTCCCCAGACCACGGCACCGCCAAATATGTCACATGTCTATATTATCCAATCACATCACCGATGGCGTGTTGCATAAGATAGACATGTGCAAACCAGCGTGGTGTGAGGGAAGGCCGCGAGGCATCGGGTTTCCTGGGGTAAGGGATTCGGGTTCCAGCGATGGTGTTGGGCGGACGTGCCGCGAGTGTAGTGAGCGGTAATAAACCTATCTGTATTGCTGATATTATGAATAAATCTTAGGTTTGAGAGCAAACATTGGCATCGAACTATCATTATTATTATACGACCGGACTTGTCTGGTGCTAGCAGAATATAGGGCAGGTGCCAACAAACTTATGGTAAGTTATACTCAGGAGGGGGGGGGGGGGGTGTGGCAGGTACAGGGTGTCACATGACCTCAACTGTGAAGCCTTTACTACTAGTCACTTCAGGAAATTCACTCATCTGATGTTGTTTTTAAACTATTATTACACTAGAAACATTAGTCAAATTGACATTCACCGATTTTGTCTTGACATGAAGGTCTGTCAGTAATATTTGTCAGCAAAGGAAAATTGACTGACTGACCCAACCTCAAGATTTTTTGCGCTTGGGGGCCGCACAACTAGGTGTTTGCATTATACTCGGGAAAGGGGGAGAATAAGTACAGGGTGTCCCAAAAGTTTGAAACCTTTATAAGCTTTATATACCTGGTAAAATAGTTCGCAGTGTAAAACTAATAACATATTTGGAGAGTAAAGACTTGTAGTTTAATTGATACCAAACTTACAATTGATGTTGCCAAAGTACAGTAGAAAGTTTTCCAAACTGTAAAACTGCACTTGCATGTATGCACGCAGACACACATTGTTTTATAATCGTAATGATGTGAAGGAGGCAAAAGGGTGAGAGAGGGAGTGTAGAGAACAAGAGATGTTTGCCACGATAATTCTTTTAATTTCAGATTGAAATAATTAAAACCTTTGTTTGAAAAAAAATCCACATGAATGGAATGTGAGGAATATGCAGCACGTAATTACAGCAACGCACATCGGGCGTCGTGCTATGGTATTGTGAATTATGTGACCAAACCTCTCAGTGTGTGTTATTATATATATTTTAAAGGGGTCAAGTTTGGTAAGCGTTGTGTATCAGCTGCCGGGAGCCGTTTCAACGTACTTCAACGGAATAAACCGCATACTCCATACACGGTTTATTCCGTGAAACGACTCCCGGCGGCTGACATACAGCGCTTACCGTCAAGTTTGGTATCAAAATAAATCTACAAGTTTCCTCTATCCAAATAGGTTTTCAGTGTTATACTGCAAATTTTTTAGCAGATGTGCACAGCTATGAAAATGTAACACTTTTGGGACACCCTATACTTTATCCTAAATTCTGGTCAAGCTAGCATCAAACATACACGCAAGGGGAAATCTTACTACAAGGGGAAATCTTGCTACAAGGGGAAATCTTGCTACAAGGGGAAATCTTGCTACAAGGGGAAATCTTGCTGCAAGGGGAAATCTTGCTACAAGTGGAAATCTTGCTACAAGGGCAGATCAAAAGGTTCTCTCCCTTGGCCCATGTCTCTGAAGATGGCCATACAATTTCAAAAACTGCCGTCACATTCCCTCAGAGTAGCTTCCCTTGATATCTAACCACCTTTGCATCCTCATCCTCCACTTCTCGAAGTATTAGCGGTACTCCAAAGTAGGGATTGTCTCATCTCGGATTGTACAGCTTTGGCTAGGTCTTGAATCTTGGAAAAAGGCATCCAAGCAAATCTTTGATTTGATTTTGGGAAAGAGCCAGAAGTTGCAGGGAGCCAAGTGGGATGAGTATGGTGGATGTTCCATCAAATGGATACCATATTCATCAAGGAAGTGTGGGTGAAGTGAGCAAGGGTCGAACTAACAGTTTTTTAACCGGGAACTACTTTTTTCACAAGTTCCAGGCTGGGGGGGGGGGGGGGGGGGGGGGGGGATGGCATCCCTACAATTGATCCCATACAAATTATTTTCTTTTTGTACAGAAAATGGAACATCTGAATCTCCAGCAAATAACTTGCAGCAGGAACAGTCTCTCCCTGATGATACCAAGACACACATTGACAGAGGACAACATTCTAAGACAATACTGAGTGACCAAACATCCTCCAACTCAAGATGTTCCTCAACAGTGCCGTCAAGGCAACCTCGAGAATTAGACTTTGATGGCATCGAGACATCTCAATATGGAAAAGGAGGAAAGACCAGGAAGAAAACTGCAGCTCTACCGGAAGACTCTGATGATGTGCACTCGAGAGATGTATGGCCTCTGTCTGAAGAAAACGTGGAGCGGTTTACTGATCTGATGGCAAAGAATCCTGTTGAAAGTAATGATAAGATTGAGGAAGACTTGGGTAGTGATAAGGAGGAAGTCAAGATGCAGGAAAGAGCAAACAAGGAAGAGGATGATGTTGAGGAGGATTTGGCTAGCGATGAAGATATCTTTGCCTATCCTGATGATGATGAGGAAGTGGAAGATGATTGCGGAGATGACAAAGAAAGAATGGATGTAGGCGAAGATGAGTATTACATAACTCCATCGAGTCAGTCTTTACTAGCAGACCCTGGTCCGAATCCCATGAGTAGGTCGGTAGAGGCTGGAGATGTAATTGATAACGAGGATCATGGTAGAGTTGAAGTCGAGGATGGACAAGAGGAGACTAGGGCAGAGGATCGAGACTCTGGTTGTGCTACTACTCAAAACCGTACAAGTCCAACCTCAAGTGTTTCTAGTCCAAAACCTGAGCCATGCCGGTGTGTTCGTATTCATGAGAATGTTGATCTGTGTGTGCATCAGTGCAGTCAGATTCAGGTGAATATACATCTGAATCCGTGCAAATCTAGTAATTGTGCCAATAAGAATACAAATCAGGGATGTCTACCATCTGTATCAACAACTCAGGATGCAAATCAAGGATGTCAACCATCTGTGTCAACATTCCAGGACCACAATCGGGGATGTCAATCTTCTGTATCAACATTTCAGGACACCAATCAAGGATGTCAACCATCTGTGTCCACATTCCAGAACCACAATCAGGGATGTCAACCTTCTGTATCAACATTCCAGGACCACAATCGGGGATGTCAACCTTCTGTATCAACATTCCAGGACCACAATCGGGGATGTCAACCTTCTGCTTCAACCTTTCAGGACACCAAACAAGCCCAAAGAGAACACATGGAAATAGAAGGCGAAAATGATGCAGATTCCGTAGCAGGATCGGAACAAGGTGAGAGAGATCTCTTGATGGACGAAGATGAGGATGAAAACCAGATGCCAACTTTGAACCCGGAAGCTTTTGAAGATGAGGATTGGCCGGAAGAGCAAGCTCTTTTGGCATCTCTAGCAGATGGACCCTTCAGTGGGGCTCACACGGATACTGCCGAAGCTGAGACTGAAGAAGAAACTACCACTCAGAGACGGGAGCTTTGTAGGCCAAGTTATCGAACAAAGGTTAAAACAGAGAAAGGTGTTTCATCTGGGCGTGCTATCAGAACTGATGTAGACTTAGAGGAGACTCAGGCCAGTGACATTGTAGAATTAGCAGTTTCTGAGAAGTCAAACATAACCGAAATAGATTTGGAGTCAAGCCAAGGCAACATTGTTGAGTTGCAGAGTTCACAAAAGTTATCAAATTTTGGAAAGTTGTTCGCACCTGTGGCGCAAACGTTCGCGAAGACCAAATCCAAGACGCAGACAACGCTGGGGTCGTTCTTTGGTTGGAGATCTACACCGAGCACATCTGATAGCCAGCCAACTGCCAATGGTATAAAAACTGAAAGTGCAAGTGCTACCCAGACGACCGTTGGAGTCGTAAAAACTGAAAGTGAAAAAAGTGGTGCTGGTGCTGGTGGGGGAACGGGATGGTTTGGTAGTTTCAAAAATCGAGGCGGTGGTGTGGGCAGTAACAAGCCTGAACCCAGATCGGGTACTGACAGTAATGGTGACAATGCTGCTACCTCAAGTGATCATGGAGGGATTGTCACCAAATACAGCCGAGCAAAGAAACCATGTCCATTCTACAAGAAGATGCCAGGTAAGTATCTTTGGAAATGTCCTATGAGGTAACAAAAAAGTCTGTTCTATGGGCAACAAGGCATTAGCCAGAGAGGCGTCCAGGCGTCATATGGACGCCCTGTCCCGAAAATGGTTGCCCTAAAAATGCTAATGCAGTCCAATGGATGCCCTAAAAAAGGTGTTTTTTGGGGGGAAGGGGGTTTACGTCTTTGAATATTTGTTCACAATTTGAAACATTGTTTTTTTCGCAATATTTTCAATTTGGACCGATTTTTATTTGTAATTTATAATAATTCGGAGCTCACAGCTTCCGATGCGGTCAATTTGCACAGGAACATGAACTTTACTTTGCTCCACTTTATTTTAGTCCCACTTTGGACAACCAACTTTTAAATCCTGGCTAAGGCCCTGATGGGCAAACAATCAGGTCTGTTGGTGGGGCATTTTGTGTGAGCTTTTTAATTGATGGGGGTTTTTTCTCTCAATATTTTGGTGAATTTGCAACAATTTTCAAAAAATTCAAAACATTTAAAACATTTTCAAAATTTAATTTATTTTTTACATAAATTGCCACAATTATTCAAATATTTTCACAAGGTTTGCACAAATACTAACATTTGGGGGGAAAATGGGTCAATCTGAACCAGGTTTTTTTATCATTGCCTAAATGATGTTTGTATAAAGAAACATATTTTGGGAGTACTTGTGAAAATAGACCCAACCAGCCATAAAATTTGTTATATAAGTTTATAAGTAACTTGAAAAAAATAACGCCAGGAAGAAAAAAAACACATGTTTTACGGCTCGACCGACCCACTTTTTGTGTTTTTTGGCCTTCCTCAATCAAAAAGAGATGCATTGGACTCCCGTATGTGCGTTGTAACGTTGCTTGAAATGTTAAAATGAGACTCTGTGCCCTGTGCCGTACCCCTTGACAACGAAATTGAGCAAAAAAAGGCCTAATACCTTCAGATCACACTGTGACCACTGTTTTAATTGTAGCAAAAAGAATAACTTTTTCTCGACAAATATCCATTGTCTTAATGAAATTGAAAATCAAATATCAAAATGTTTTGAAATACGAGTCTGTTCATGGGAGCCGCTGCTTGTCAAGGCGACGAAAAAACACACCCTGTTTTATGGGTGGACAGACCTATCAAGTAGGGTCGGTCGGGCGTTTTTGTTTGTTTGTTTTATGTTTTTTTACCTTAAATGTCACAAAAATCTGCAAAAATTAGGATTTTTTTTAAAAATTGTGGAAAATATATTTAGACATATTTTCGGCCAAGAAATGGCTGATTTTACATGATTTGAGTCAAATTTATCTAAAAAAATAAAAAATAAAATCCAAAAATCTCAAAAAGTGGGTCGGTTGGGCCCGTAAAACAGGGAGTGTTTTTTTCATCACCTAAGAGTTCATTTTTGTTTTAATATTTTCTTATCCATTTATCAGGCACGCCTTTCACCGTTGATGCATTTCGTTATGGAGACATACAAGACTGCAAAGCCTACTTCCTGAGTCATTTTCACTATGATCATTATGGCGGACTCACAAGACATTTCACACAACCTATCTATTGTAGTAAGGTAAGAGAGAGAGTTGGGTGTGTGGTTGAGTCATTTTCACTGTGATCACTATGGCGAACTCACAAGACATTTCACACTAACCCATCTTTAGAGAGTGAGTTGGGTGTGTGGTTGAGTCATTTTCACTATGATCATTATGGTGGACTCACAAGACATTTCACACAACCTATCTATTGTAGTAAGGTAAGGGAGTAAGTCGTGTGTGTGGTTGAGTCATTTTCACTATCTTATACATTAAGACGGAGTTGGTCATTTTGTTTCCGGTTTTAGTTGTTTTTTGTACCAGGCATCAGTTCCACACCACGCCACGAAAACTTACGTACTTGGTGTCATTTTATCCCGTTATTCCTCTTATTGTGCCCATCGACATTGATTTAGGTAGCATCATCACGTAAAGTGTCAAATAATATGATTTTTCAATTAATTAACACGGAATTGTGGGGAATTAGAGGTCGTAAGGTCATCGGAATTAGAAACCAGCGAAATCGCGTTGTTGTGAAACGCCATCTTGCATATTAACGGAACGCAATTTATTTTTTCAACGACGATATGATAGACCGCCGTTTGACTGGCGAAAAACCCTTCAGAAAAGAAATTAGGTGGCGCACCTAACGCAAGTACACCAAATTTCAGAATCATCAGATACCATTAATCATAACCTTATTCCGCATTTCCCCTAAATTAAAAGTTGCAAATTTTCATCAAAATCAAATTGTGGCGAATTACGAAAAAAAACTCAAAATTCGGCAGCTTGATCGATTTAATTATCTAGATACAATCGAGTCCCTAAAATCCATATGAAATGAATAAAATCAGGTTTATTTGTGAACCAAACTTATTTCCTTGCATGAAACAGTGCTATTGTAATATCAAACGCTAATCAGGTCGTATCTAAAATAATGAATAGGATTTCTGCACCAAAATGTTACTGTGTTACTTATGCACTTATCATTGCAAGCCCGGCCCCTGGGGACCCGGGGCATGGCGGGAACCACGCGGGGACCATACACGAGTGTACACAAAATGATGCCCGGCTATGCGGGGGAGTGTACGCGGACGTACAAACTGTGCCCCCGCTAGCCGGGGCGTGTAGCGGGGACGTACGCTAAGGTACACAAATGTACACCACCGGCGCTTACTATAAATAAGATAGAGATGCGATGCGCTTGACGGAATAAGCCTAATAACACATAGGGAACACATAGAAATGCATTCCGTTATAGTTGCAGAAAGAAATAAGCGACATTGGGACTGTAGCCGGGTGAATACTTTGTCCTGGGAAATGGGTGGCCGGGACTCGGTACACTTTGTCCCGGCCAAGGGGGGACGGGGACGGGACTGTAGCGGGGACGTACAAAAAATGGTGCCCGGCCCTGCGGGGACCATACACGATTGTAGCCGGGACGTCACATGGGCAATTTGTACGTCCCGGCTCTAATAATCGCTATCCCCGGGGCCGGGGATGCAATTGATGTGCATTAGGTCTGAGGTTTAGGTGTTTTTTTTCACTTTGCAAAAACCATATTTCCGATGTAAAATACACTTTATAGTACTACCAAATAATGGTGTGCACGTCTATTAGCCGGTCACTGTAAAATATTTGGTTAAGCCACACTTTTGACTCATAATTATTGAAAACAATAGCAAAATTGATCTATAAACTTGAAAAAA
This sequence comes from Ophiura sarsii, assembly GCA_035610835.1. Classification (NCBI taxonomy): domain Eukaryota; kingdom Metazoa; phylum Echinodermata; class Ophiuroidea; order Amphilepidida; family Ophiuridae; genus Ophiura; species Ophiura sarsii. Next base: position 21,990,344 of record CM069441.1, read on the forward strand.
TAGTGTTTCGAAACAATCAAAACTCTTCGAAACTCTTGCGTACTGTGACACATCTTCGAAAAGACTAAAGCTGAGAACATACTCCACCTACATATACGCTCCAACGCTGTGCTCTGGCCCAACGCTACACAGTAGCGTTGGGCCAGCGCTGTTATCATACTTTTCACGCCCAGTGCAGCGCTATCAAGTTGACCTGATTTGAACATGAGCGTTGGATGTAGTGTTCACACTCTCTCAAAAAGCGTTGATTAATCAAATTATTGTAAAACACCGCTTGCTGATGCTGATCAAGCGTTGTCAAGTTCAACCTTTTCGTAAGCTGGGGTGCGCATGTATGAGAGCGCTGGAGCGTAGGAGCGTAGGTGGAGTATGTTCGCAGCTTCATTCCACTCGGCACAACTACAGAATGCTACGTTTCATAAATCCAGGCACAACTAAGATTTTTGCCATGGGCAAATTTGGTTTTTGGATGTTTTTACCAGGGGAGAGAATTGGGGGGTGGGTGATTGGCCAAAGTGGACCTTTTTACAGAAATATGGACCTTCAGTCAACTAAAGCCTTTTTTACGTTCATAAAAATCAGTGGGGAATTTGAATACATCGTAGCCAGAGGAGGGGTGGGGGTGAGGGCGATTGCCCTCAAAATTAGAGTCATGTCAGTTAAGATTTGCCACTGTCGGTTGAGATTGGCAGCGTTTGTTGTGATTTTGTTGGTTGAGATTGGCACCGTTTGTTGTGATTTTGTCAGTTGAGATTGGAATGTTGGAAATTTGGTTATTGAATGCCAAGGTTTTTCTCTCACAGTTGCGTCAACCATGCGTTAACCTAGCTTCACCTGTGCGTAGCACGGGTTTTTGCTAGTGATCATTATGATGGACTCACAAGACATTTCACACAATCTATCTATTGTAGTTAGGTAAGCGAGTGAGTCGAGTGTGTGGTTGAGTCATTTTCATGATCATTAATGGTGGACTCACGGCATTTCACACAACTCATCTATTGTAGTAAGGTAAGGGATCAGGTCGGGTGGGTGATTGAGTCATTTTATCAGGTCAGGCGGGTGATTAAGTCATTTTCACCATGATCACTATGGAGGACTCGCATGGCATTTCATACAACCCATATACTGTAGTATTAGTAAGGTAAGGGAGCAGGTCTGGCGTGTATTTGAGTCATTTTCACCATGATCATTATGGTGGACTCGCACAGCATTTCACACAACCCAATTACAGTAGGGGAGCAGATCTAGCGTGTGATTGAGTCATTTTCACCACGATCATTATGGTGGACTCACAAGACATTTTACACACCCTGTCTGCAGGGGTAGCACTGGCTCAAAAATGTGAGGAGTCCCATTTGCATTTTTCAGGACCCTTTAAGGACTGCAAAAACTAAATTTAAGGGGTCCCCCAGAAATATAAGGGGTCCTGAAGTTTGAGCCTTTGAAAATGGTCAAAATTTTGTTTAGAGACAAACAGTCGCTAACACAGATACGCACACTAGCGTAAGATCATGTAACTCATATACCTATGTCGTGTCCATGTTAATCAGTAGAAGATACTTATATATAGAATGTTTTGGAAATCGCTTGAAACTTTTGCGGAAGCAATTCGGAAGCGATTTAGTGTGTTTAACAACTTTTAAACATACAGGATTTGCATTGTATTTATCTTTTACGGACATTAATAAATTTAAAATGTAGGCACAGGATGGAGATTGACAATTTTCAGAATGTCTTAAGGTTTCCACGTCCATACATCGTCAGATTTAAGGGGTCCCTTTATTTTCGATTGGGACCCGTTAGTGAAGTTCAATATGTAAACTTACGCGTCCATTATCGTCCACCAAGAAAATAAGGGGTCCTAGGACGCGAGGACGCGCAAGAACGCGAGCCCTGCCTGTCTGTAACAAGGTATAGGGGGGGTGGGTTGGGTACCCATATGGGACACATCAAATTGACCCCTTTCATGCGGCAGGCGTCTGCATACGACATTGCAAAATGTCACAAAATGTTTCAAAAATTTCTAAATTTCATAATCATATGTGGATTCACCATGTGAAATGCATTGAAATAAGTACACACATGCCTAGTATTGGTTCAGTAATTCATGAGATGACTTAGAAAGTTGGGAAAGGTTTCTGAAAAATCTGTTTTGTATATGGTAAAACTAATAGCCCCATGGAAAGTATTAAGATCTGCACATGTATGTCTTCAAATGTCTGTTAATGCACCTTATTACCTTTCAAACTTTCTTTCTCATAAACTCAAACCTGCCACTGGACCCATTACACGTATATCATCGGACACTTCTCTACTCACTGCTCATATGGGGGGGAAATCGTATTGGAGATAAATCTTTCTATGGTTTGCAGTGCTGCACACCCCAACATACATACATACATACAATACATACATACATAATCAACATTTATAAGGCGCCTCTACAGAAAATGCACTTGTTTTCCTATTTCAACCTACGGCTGTGAATCCTGGACACTGACACCTGCCAGCTGCAATAAAATCAATGCATTTGAAATGTGGTGTTGGCGCCGGATGCTAAGGATCACCTGGGTCATGAAGAGAACCAGCGCAAGTGTGCTACATGAGGTTGGTGTGAAGACAAGGCTACTTGGGCTGATCAATTCCCAAACTCTCTCTTATTTCGGTCATATTGCCAGGCGCCAAGGAAACTGTCTAGAGAAGGTGATCATGCAGGGCAAGATCGAGGGTGCACGCGGACCAGGCCGGCCAAGGTCAAGATGGTTTGACAGAATAAAAACTCTGGTTGGGCATCCTACTTCAGTCATTTATCGATTGGCTGCTGACCGACGAAGGTGGCGTGTCATCACCAAAGTCACGAGCTGTCAGTCATGACAGAAAAACGTACCAACCTCTACAGAAAGATCAAAGGGCCATAAAAAAAAAACTTCAAAAGAAGAAGAAAAAACCAAACAATGCAAATAGAGGCAATATGATGGATAGAAATGAGACTTCAAAATCTTCTTAAAACTAGGCAGTGCATAATGCCTCCCTCATGTTTTTTGGGAGGCTGTTCCAGAGAGAGAGATGTAAATAAGTCTTAAAAGTGAAAGGTTTCCTACATTTGACAGCTTTGGGGCTCCTTTTTGTAAGTTTTCTACGGATTTAGTGGTATTTCAGCTCTTTTTGCCACAGAGCAAGTAAACAAAACTTGCCGCATCATCGGAAGGCGTAAGTTTTGATAAATTTAGGCTAGTTTAGAAGTGCACTATTCAAATTCAAGTTCAGAATCAAAACTAAGCTTATTTAATGTTGAGATGCTAGATTTACATAGTGTTTGGATGGACTACTTGGGGGGAGGGTGTAATTATAACCAAGTTTTGATTCTGAATTTGATTAGTGCACTTCTAAACTAGCCTAAATTTATCAAAACTTACGCCTTCCACTGATGCGGCAAGTTTTGTGTACTTGCTCTGTGGCAAAAAGAGCTGAAATACCACTAAATCCGCAGAAAACTTACAAAAAGGAGCCCCAAAGCTGTCAAATATAGGAAATCTCTCACTTTTAAGACTTATTTACATCGTTACATTGTCTTGGTTATAATTACAGCCCATATGCCAGGCTTGGCACACTTGGGTGGTACCAAATCACAATTTATGAAAATCAGACGAGGTTAACTACATGTGTGGAATTTGTTTTTAAATGTTGTTTGTATCGTTTGTGCAATATTAATAAATCTTTGGGTCCTTTTCTTCATATCTAAGCAAGCATTTACTTGAATTTAGGTGTTCGACACCGTAGGTAGTATTTTATCAAATTTGCTATCTGCTAAAGATAGCAGCATATTGCTAGCAAATACGAGGGTCGTTCAATAAATAATGAAAGTGATCATGGTATGGGATGCATGAGTGATTCTATTGAGGGATAATGTGATTAATACAAAGTATGAACCTTTGTCTTTCAAACAATACACTTTTGGATTGTTAGATAACTTTGGTTATGTAATGTCATTAACATAAACACAATAGGTTTCAGACACTGACTGAAATCTATCAATTATTTGGCTGGATATGTAATATGTTGAAAATGGGTTGATTGATACATTTGCGTATATCTCGGCAATGCAAGCATAAAAACAGATAACACTTGGCACATAGTTAGAACACACACTTATCCCTGCTTGACACTCTTTTCTAGATCTGAATTCCTTAATACAAACAAGAAGGGGCCATCTCAAATGCGCTTTTATTTAGCAAAATCCGCAATTATATACCTTAGAAAACAACAAAGGATAAAGAACAATGGAGGGATTATAATTTAGTAAATTGTTGTGGGATGTAAAGCAATAATAGTGGGGATTTCAAGAGGAGCTGTTCATAAAATTTCCTTAAACCATTGAAATTATGTGACGATTACTTTAACAATACATATCTAGTAGCTCTAAAGATAGCAGTAATGAGAGAGGTGGTGGCAGCCATCTTTGATTGATACATTCATGTATATCTTTATTTTGACTATCACAATATTCAAACACATTGATTTAAGCATTTTTCATTATTTCTGATTAGAATTTGAAGGCACAGTAAGCTTTTATCTGGTAAATTTCATGATTTTAGCCATTTGTGGCCCTGTTCAAAATTATCTGCCGCCTGCGCATGCGCATATTTTCTGCAGGTTCCATGCGAATAAGTTCAGATAATTAGTTAGCTATCATATGGAATCTCCCAAACTGGTTAATTGCTTGGATTTTTTCCTAAATTGTTTGATTTTCCGAAGTATTAGTGATTCCTGACTGGGCATTTTTCAATGAAAATTGGCTATTTGAAATACTGATATTTGTATACATTTTATTTGATTGCCTCCTTACTTTTTCCTCTTATACTACATATATCAAATTACACAGGGATTAAAGTTATTGTCTTTTTTTGTCTCGCCTGATGTAATCAGAAAGAGACTATGTTATCACTATTTCTGTCCGCCGTATGCCGTATGCCGTATGCCGTCCGCCGTGTGCTAAGAAATACCTTTGTGACGCGATATCTGGAGATCCGTAAGGCCTATCGTGATGGGACTTGGTGGAGGGAAGGGGAGTGGTGCTTTCTGTTGCTGATTGATTTTTCAAGGTCATCGGGGGTCATACAAGGTCATCGGGGTCAAATATGCTTAAAACTTTTGAGACGCGTTGTGACGCGATATCTAGAGATCCGTAAGGCCTATCTTGATGGGACTTGATGTCAGGGAAGGGGGTGGGGTGTTCTTTTGCTGATTAGATTTTCAAGGTCATTGGAGGTCATTCAAGGTCATCGGGGTCAAATATGCGGTCAAATAAGATCCGTAAGGCCGATCTTGATGGGATTTGGTGGAGGGAAGGGGGTGGTGTGTTCTTTTTGCTGATTAAATTTTCAAGGTCATCGGAGGTCATTCAAGGTCATCGGGGGTCAAATATGGGGTCAAATACATCAGTAAGGCCTATCTTGATGGGATTTGGTGGAGGGAAGAGGGATGGTGTGTTCTTTTTGTTGATAAAATTTTCAAGGTCACCAGAGGTCATCGGGGTCAAATATGGGGTCAAATAGATCAGTAAGGCCTATATTGATGAGATTTGGTGGAGGGAAGGGGAGTGGTGTGTTCTTTTTGCTGAATAAATTTTCAAGGTCATCAGAGGTCATTCAAGGTCATCGGGGGTCAAATAAGATCCATAAGGCCTATCTTGATTGGATTTGGTGGAGGGAAGGGGGATGGTGTGTTCTTTTTGTTCTTAATTTTTCGGGGTCATCGGGGGTCAAATATGGGGTCAAATAGATCAGTAAGGCCTATCTTGATGGGATTTGGTGGACGGAAGAGGGATGGTGTGTTCTTTTTGTTGATTAATTTTTCGGGGTCATTGGGGGTCAAATAGATCAGTAAGGCCTATCTTGATGGGATTTGGTGGAGGAAAGGGGGGTGGTGTGTTCTTTTTGTTGATTAATTTTTCGGGGTCATTGGGGGTCAAATATGGGGTCAAATAGATCAGTAAGGCCTATCTTGATGGGATTTGGTGGAGGGAAGGGGGGTGGTGTGTTCTTTTGGTTGATTACTTTTTCGGGGTCATCAGGGGTCAAATATGGGGTCAAATAGATCAGTAAGGCCTATCTTGATGGGATTTGGTGGAGGGAAGGGGGTGGTGTGTTCTTTTTGTTGATTAATTTTTCGGGGTCATCGGGGGTCAAATATGGGGTCAAATAGATCAGTAAGGCCTATCTTGATGGGATTTGGTGGAGGGAAGGGGGGTGGTGTGTTCTTTTTGTTGATTAATTTTTCGGGGTCATCGGGGGTCAAATATGGGGTCAAATAGATCAGTAAGGCCTATCTTGATGGGATTTGGTGGACGGAAGAGGGATGGTGTGTTCTTTTTGTTGATTAATTTTTCGGGGTCATCGGGGGTCAAATATGGGGTCAAATAGATCAGTAAGGCCTATCTTGATGGGATTTGGTGGAGGGATGGTGTGTTCTTTTTGTTGATTAATTTTTCGGGGTCATCGGGGTCAAATATGGGGTCAAATAGATCAGTAAGGCCTATCTTGATGGGATTTGGTGGAGGGAAGGGGGTGGTGTGTTCTTTTTGTTGATTAATTTTTCGGGGTCATCGGGGGTCAAATATGGGGTCAAATAGATCAGTAAGGCCTATCTTGATTGGATTTGGTGGAGGGAAGGGGGGTGGTGTATTCTTTTTGCTGATTAAATTTTCAAGGTTATCGGAGGTCATTCAAGGTCATCTGGGGTCAAATAAGATCCGTAAGGCCTATCTTGATGGGATTTGGTGGACGGAAGAGGGATGGTGTGTTTTTTTGTTGATTAATTTGTCGAGGTCATCAGAGGTCATCTGGGGTCAAATAAGATCCGTAAGGCCTATCTTGATGTGATTTGGTGGAGGGAAGGGGGTTGGTGTGTTCTTTTTGCTGATTAAATTTTCAAGGTCATCAGAGGTCATCTGGGGTCAAATAAGATCTGTAAGGCCTATCTTGATGTGATTTGGTGTAGGGAAGGGGGTTGGTGTGTTCTTTTTGTTGATTAAATTTTTCAAGGCATTACATCCCTTGCATTAACTACAATGCATACCTCTGTGACAGTGCTACATTGTATCATATGTTTCATCATCATTTCTTTCAAGTCACTTTTGATGAACAGGCGAGACGCGCCGTTCGAGAACCGCCTTGTTTATCATACTTACGCTGAAAAAAATGGGATTTACCTGCTTCTGGTGTCATGTTATGCAATCTTCTTACCACATGTTTTATACAAACAATTCAAATTTCCCGCCAAATAACTGATTTAGCAGTGTCCCAAGTGTACTTACTTTGAGACAATGCTATGACGTCATAGTTCACACTTATAAATCCAAAACTGTATTGTTTGAAAGATAAAGGTTCATACTTTATATTGATCACATTATCCCTCAATAGAATCACTCATGCATCCCAATACCATGATCACTTTCATTATTTATTGAACGACCCTCGTAGTATGCAGAAATTTCGAGTTATTTCATTTGGAGTGCCCAAAATATTTTACTCAAAAAACTTTGTTTATTGTAGCAAAGACAAGCTATAAAACTTATAGGCTAAATGGTTCATCTCTTTAAACACCCCCCCCCCCCCCCCTCCCCCCACCGCGCCGGATGAAGTCACAATTATTGGGACAAGTGAAAAATCATTCTATAGTTCAGGTGTATGTGTTGAAAAATGGGTTCCCAAAATCGTTTCTAGTGCACACAAGTTATTCCATGTTTAAACTTATTTTGGATAGTAAACATGGGCTCAAATCTGACAAGTGGGGAATAATTCTATAGTTCAGGTGTATATGATGAGAAATGGGTACCCAAAATCGTTTCTAGTGCACACAAGTTATTCCATGTTTAAACTTATTGTGGATAGTAATCATGGGTCTCAAATCTAAGCTTATTTGAATAACATCTTCTACGTGTCTGGTTTGTCTTGGTACATGATACCAACCCCCCACTTCCCCAGAAGTCCAGGACTCCAACCATCCAAACACTATGTTAATCTAGCATCTCAACATTAAATAAGCTTAGTTTTTATTCTGAATTTGATTAGTGCACTTCTAAACTTGCCTAAATTTATCAAAAATTTACACCTTCCGCTGATGCTGCAAGTTTTGTGTACTTGCTCTGTGGCAAAAAGAGCTGAAATACCACTAAATCCGCAGAAAACTTACAAAAAGGAGCCCCAAAGTTGTCAAATGTAGGAAATCTCTTACTTTCAAGACTTATTTACATCGTTACGTTGTCTTTGTTATAATTACAGCCCGTATGTCAGGCTTGGCACGCTTGGGCGGTACCAAATCACAATTTATGAAAATCATACAAGGTTAACTACATGTGTGGAATTTGTCTTTAAATGTTGTTTGTGGTGTATGTGCAATATTAATACATCTTTGGAGTCCTTTTCTTCATATCTAAGCAAGCATTTTACTTTAATTTAGGTGTTTGGCACCATAGGTAGTATTTAAAAAAAATTGCTATCTACTGAAGATAGCAGCATATTGCTAGCAAATAGTATGCAGAAATTTAGAGTTATTTCATTTGGAGTGCCACAATTCTTTTACTCACACAACTATGCTACTTGTACCAAAGAAAAGCTATAAAACTTATAGGCTAAATGGTTCATCTCTTTATACCCCCCCCCCCCCCCCTTCCCGGATGAAGTCACAATTATTGGAACAAGTGGGGAATTGTTCTATAGTTCAGGTGTATGTGTTGAAAAATGGATACCCAAATTTGTTTCTAGTGCGCACAAGTTATTCCATGTTTAACCTTATTATGGATAGTAAACATGGGTCTCAAAAATCTAGATTATTTTAATAACATCTTCAACGTGTCTGGTTTGTCTTGGTACATGATACCACGACCCCCTCCCCCCCCCCCCCCCATAAGTCCAGGACTCCAACCATCCAAACACTATGTTAATCTAGCAGCTCTACATTAAATACGCTTAGGAATTTGATTAGTGCACTTCTAAACTAGCCTAAATTTATCAAAACTTACGCCTTCCACTAATGCGACAAGTTTTGTGTACTTGGTCTGTGGCAAAAAGATCTGTAATACCACTAAATCTGCAGAAAACTTACAAAAAGGAGCCCCAAAACTGTCAAATGTAGGAAATATCTCAATTTTAAGACTTATTTACATCGTTACATTGTCTTGGTTATAATTACAACTGCCCCCCCCCCCCCCAGAAGTCCAGGACTCCAACCATCCAAACACTATGTAAATCTAACAGCTCAACATTAAATAAGCTTAGTTTTGATTTTGAATATGATTATTGCTCTTCTAAACTAGCCTAAATTTATCAACATTTACACCTTCTGCAAATGCGGCAAGTTTTGTATACTTGATCTATGGCAAAAAAGAGCTGAAATACCACTACATCTGCAGAAAACTTACAAAAAAAAGCCCCAAAGCTATCAACTGTAGGAAATCTCTCACTTTTAAGACTTATTTACATCGTTACGTTGTCTTGGTTATAATTACACCCCATATGCCAGGCTTAGCAGGCTTGGACGGTACCAAATCACAATTTATGAAAATCAGACAAGGTTAACTACATGTGTGGAATTTGTCTTTAAATGTTGTTTGTAGTGTTTGTGCAAAATTAATACATCTTTGAAGTCCTTTTCTTCATATCTAAGCAATCATTTTACTTGAATTTAGGTGGTTGGCACCGTAGGTTGTATTTTATCAAATTTGCTATCTACTGAAGATAGCAGCATATGGCTTGAAAATAGTACGCAGATATTCAGAGTTATTTCATTTGGAGTGCCCAAAATCTTTTACTCAAAATACTATGCTAATTGGAGCAAAGACAAGCTATAAAACTTAAAGGCTAAATGGTTCATCTCTTTATACCCCCACCCCCACCCCCCCCCCCCCCCCCCCACCCCCGGATGAGGTCACAATTATTGGGACAAGTGGGGAATCATTCTATAGTCCAGGTGTATGTGTTGCAAAATGGATACCCAAAATTGTTTGTAGTGCACACAAGTTATTCCATATTTAAACTTATTATGGATAATAAAAATGGGTCTCAAATCTACGATTCTTTGAATAACATCTCCCCAACATCTCAACATTCAATAAGCATAGTTTTGATTCTGAGTTTGAGTAGTACACTTCTAAACACCCCCCTGCATCTCTTTATATACCCCCCCCCCCCCCCCCCCCAGATGAAGTCACAATTATTTGGACAAGTTGGGAATCGTTCTATAGCTCAGGTGCATGTGTTGAAAAATGGATACCAAAAATCGTTTCTAGTGCACACAAGTTATTCCATGATTACACTTATTATGGAAAGTAAACATGGGTCTCAAATCTTAGATTATTTGGATAACATCTTCAACGTGTCTGGAGCTTTGGCACCGTAGATAGTATTTCAACAAATTTGCTATCTACTGAAGATAGCAGCATATTGCTAGCAAATAGTATGCAGAAATCTTTGAATAAGTTCATCAGGATTGTAGATTATAATGATAAAAATGTTTTGTTTTACAAATCCAATTATCTACTCACATGCTAGACAGTTTCGTCTTCCCGTTCGGAAGACTTCTTTGGTAGTGACTTGATCCACTTGTTTTTCCCGCGAGATTTACTTGCACTCTCGGTCCCAGGGGGCCAAAATCATCAACCGCGACGAGGGTATTTATTCTCTAAATCATGTCTACGATTCACTGTTAACACCTGAGCTTCCTGGGACCGAGAGTGCAAGTAAATCTCGCGGGAAAAACAAGTGGATCAAGTCACTACCGAAGAAGTCTTCCGAACGGGAAGACGAAACTGTCTAGCATGTGAGTAGATAATTGGATTTGTACAACAAAATATTTTTATCAGTATGCAGAAATTTAGAGTTATTTCATTTGGAGTGCCACAAATCTTTTACTCAAAAAACTAAGTTAATTGTGCCAAAGACAAGCTAACAAACTTATAGGCTAAATGGTTCATCTCTTTATACACCCCCCCCCCCCTTCATCTCTTTATACACCCCCCCCCCCCCCCCAGATGAAGTCACAATTATTTGGACAAGTTGGGAATCGTTCTATAGTTCAGGTGCATGTGTTGAAAAATGGATACCCAAAATCGTTTCTAGTGCACACAAGTTATTCCATGATTACACTTATCATGGAAAGTAAACATGGGTCTCAAATCTAAGATTATTTGAATAACATCTTCAACGTGTCTGGATTGTCTTGGTACATAATACCGCAACCCCCCCCCCCCCACCCCCCCACCCCCCCCCCAGAAGTCCAGGACTCCAACCATCCAAACACTGTGTAAATATAGCAGCTCAACATTAAATAAGCTTAATATAGTTTTTATTCTGAATTTGATTAGTCACTTTTAAACTAGCCTAATTAAATTTATCAAAACTTACGCCTTCCGCTAATGTTTTGTGTACTTGCTCTGTGGCCAAAAAGAGCTGACATACCACTAAATCCGCAGAAAACTTACAAAAAGGAGCCCCAAAGCTGTCAAATGTACGAAATCTCTCACTTTTAAGACTTATTTACATCGTTACGTTGTCTTGGTTATAATTACAGCCCGTATGTCAGGCTTGGCACACTTGGGCGGTACCAAATCACAATTTATGAAAATCAGACGAGGTTAACTACATGTGTGGAATTTGTTTTTAAATGTTGTTTGTATCGTTTGTGCAATATTAATAAATCTTTGGGTCCTTTTCTTCATATCTAAGCAATCATTTTACTTGAATTTAGGTGGTTGGCACTGTAGGTAGTATTTTATCAAATTTGCTATCTACTGAAGATAGCAGCATATTGCTAGCAAATAGTATGCAGAAATTTAGAGTTAATTCATTTGAAGTGTCCAAAATCTTTTACTCAAAAAACTTTGTTTATTGTAGCAAAGACAAGCTATAAAACTTATAGGCTAAATGGTTCATCTCTTTATAACCCCCCCCCCCCCCCCCCCCCCCCCCCGGATGAAGTTAGTTAGTTAGTTAGTTAGTTATTCCATGTTTAAACTTATTATGAATAGTGAACATGGGTCTCAAATCTAAGATATGGCTAGAAAATAGTATGCAGACATTTAGAGTTATTTCATTTGGAATGCCCAAAATCTTTTACTCAAAAACCTATGCTAATTGTACCAAAGACAAGCTATAAAACTTATAGGCTAAATGGTTCATCTCTTTATACCCCCCCCCCCCCCCCCCCACCCACCCCTTCCCCCCCCACCCACCCCTTCCCCCACCCCCGGATGAGGTCACAATTATTGGGACAAGTGGGGAATCGTTCTATAGTCCAGGTGTATGTGTTGAAAAATGGATACCCAAAATTGTTTGTACACAAGTTATTCCATATTAAAACTTATTATGGATAATAAAAATGGGTCTCAAATCTACGATTCTTTGAATAACATCTCCCCCCCCCCCCCCCCCCGAAGTCCAGTACTCCAACCATCCCAACACCATGTAAATCTAACAGCTCAACATTAAATAAGCTTAGTTTTTATTCTGAATTTGATTAGTGCACTTTTTAAACTAGCCTAAATTCATTAAACTTCCGCCTCCCGCTGGGGCAAGTTTTGTGTACTTGCTCTGTGGCCAAAAAGAGCTGACATACCACTAAATCCGCAGAAATCTTACAAAAAGGAGCCCCAAAGCTGTCAAATGTACGAAATCTCTCACTTTTAACCCTAACCCCCCTGAGTGCTAAAAAATGCTAATCCAAAGTCCCTCTCCAAACGCATGCGCCGTCGGTTTTCGATGACGTAGTCAACCGAGCCTATATAATGAGTGAAGTATACTGCACGAATGTGTAGCTGAGGGCCGTGGCTTAGTGGTTGGAAGGTGGGGCTTGAGAACGGAGGGTCCCCGGATCGAATCCCGGCAGGTTCCCGGAGATTTAGTTGGTGTTTTTTCCTCGAAAATTGTGATCCCGGTCAAAAATCCTAAACCGGGGTTAGGGTTATGGTAACATTTTTTGTGTTTTTTTGTGTGTTCTATTAACCCTAACCCCCCTGAGTGCTAAAAAATGCTAATCCAAAGTCCCTCTCCAAACGCATGCGCCGTCGGTTTTCGATGACGTAGTCAACCGAGCCTATATAATGAGTGCAGTATACTGCACGAATGTGTAGCTGAGGGCCGTGGCTTAGTGGTTGGAAGGTGTGGCTTGAGAACGGAGGGTCCCCGGATCAAATCCCGGCAGGTTCCCGGAGATTTAGTTGGTGTTTTTTCCTCGAAAATTGTGATCCCGGTCAAAAATCCTAAACCGGGGTTAGGGTTATGGTAACATTTTTTTTTTTTTTTTTTGTGTTCTATTAACCCTAACCCCCCTGAGTGCTAAAAAATGCTAATCCCAAATTCCCTCTCCAAACGCATGCGCCGTCGGTTTTCGATGACGTAGTCAACCGAGCCTATATAATGAGTGCAGTATACTGCACGAATGTGTAGCTGAGGGCCGTGGCTTAGTGGTTGGAAGGTATGGCTTGAGAACGGAGGGTCCCCCGGAATCGAATCCCGGCAGGTTCCCGGAGATTTAGTTGGTGTTTTTTCCTCGAAAATTGTGATCCCGGTCAAAATCCTAAACCGGGGTTAGGGATTTACATTGTTACATTGTCTTGGTTATAATTACAACCCCCAGTAGTCCAGGACTCCAACCATCCAAATACTATGTTAATATAAACAGCTCAACATTCAATAAGCGTCGTTTTGATTCTGAGTTTGATTAGTACACTTCTAAACACCCCCTGCATCAGTGGCGTAGCTCAGGGGGGGAGGGGGGGGCGGCAGGGGGGGGCAAATGCCCCCCCTGACGAAAAAAACCAATTTGTGCCCCCGCCCCCCCACCCAACTAAAAAAAAAAAAAAAGGGGTGAGAAAAAAAGGAAATAGGAGAAAATTGAGAAAAAAGATCGAGGTTATTAGCCAAATAGAAGGCAAAATTGTACAATATAGTACATTTACTGTGCGATTTTGTTTGACTGTGCGATTTTTTTTAGACTTTGCGAATTTTTTTGACCTAACCCCCCCCCCCCCCCCCCCCCCCCCCCCACCCCTCCCCACTTACGTGAAATTCACGAGGTAAGTGACTAGAAATTTTTTTGGGGCAACCTTTTATTTTACGAAAATTTTAGAAATCTTGCCCCCCCTGAAAAAAATCCTAGCTACGGCCACTGCCCTGCATCTCTTTATATACCCCCCCCCCCCCCAGATGAAGTCACAATTATTTGGACAAGTTGGGAATCATTCTATAGCTCAGGTGCATGTGTTGAAAAATGGATACCAAAATCGTTTCTAGTGCACACAAGTTATTCCATGATTACACTTATTATGTAAATTAAACATGGGTCTCAAATCTTAGATTATTTGGATAACATCTTCAACATGTCTGGAGCTTTGGCACCGTAGGTAGTATTTCAACAAATTTGCTATCTACTGAAGATAGCAGCATATTGCTAGCAAATAGTATGCAGAAATTTAGAGTTAATTCATTTGAAGTGCCCAAAATCTTTTACTCAAAAAACTATGTTTATTGTAGCAAAGACAAGCTATAAAACTTATAGGCTAAATGGTTCATCTCTTTATAACCCCCCACCCACCCCCCCCCCCCCCCCTGGATGAAGTTATATAGTTAGTTAGTTAGTTATTCCATGTTTTAACTTATTATGAATAGTGAACATGGGTCTCAATCTAAGATATGGCTAGAAAATAGTATGCAGACATTTAGAGTTATTTCATTTGGAATGCCCAAAATCTTTTACTCAAAAACCTATGCTAATTGTACCAAAGACAAGCTATAAAACTTATAGGCTAAATGGTTCATCTCTTTATACCCCCCCCCCCCCCCCCCCACCCCCGGATGAGGTCACAATTATTGGGACAAGTGGGATTCGTTCTATAGTCCAGGTGTATGTGTTGAAAAATGGATACCCAAAATTGTTTGTACACAAGTTATTCCATATTTAAACTTATTATGGATAATAAAAATGGGTCTCAAATCTACGATTCTTTGAATAACATCTCCCCCCCCCCCCCCGAAGTCCAGTACTCCAACCATCCAAACACTATGTAAATCTAGCAGCTCAACATTAAATAAGCTTAGTTTTTATTCTGAATTTGATTAGTTGCACTTCTTTAAACTAGCCTAAATTCATCAAACTTCCGCCTCCCGCTGGGGCAAGTTTTGTGTACTTGCTCTGTGGCCAAAAAGAGCTGACATACCACTAAATCGCCAGAAAACTTACAAAAAGGAGCCCCAAAGCTGTCAAATGTACGAAATCTCTCACTTTTAACCCTAACCCCCCTGAGTGTTAAAAATGCTAATCCAAAGTCCCTCTCCAAACGCATGCGCCGTCGGTTTTCGATGACGTAGTCAACCGAGCCTATATAATGAGTGCAGTATACTGCACGAATGTGTAGCTGAGGGCCGTGGCTTAGTGGTTGGAAGGTGGGGCTTGAGAACAGAGGGTCCCCGGATCGAATCCCGGCAGGTTCCCGGAGATTTAGTTGGTGTTTTTTCCCTCGAAAATTGTGATCCCGGTCAAAAATCCTAAACCGGGGTTAGGGTTATGGTAACATTTTTTTTTTTTTTTTTGTGTTCTATTAACCCTAACCCCCCTGAGTGCTAAAAAATGCTAATCCAAATTCCCTCTCCAAACGCATGCGCCGTCGGTTTTCGATGACGTAGTCAACCGAGCCTATATAATGAGTGCAGTATACTGCACGAATGTGTAGCTGAGGGCCGTGGCTTAGTGGTTGGAAGGTATGGCTTGAGAACGGAGGGTCCCCGGATCGGAATCCCGGCAGGTTCCCGGAGATTTAGTTGGTGTTTTTTCCTCGAAAATTGTGATCCCGGTCAAAAATCCTAAACCGGGGTTAGGGATTTACATTGTTACATTGTCTTGGTTATAATTACAACCCCCAGTAGTCCAGGACTCCAACCATCCAAATACTATGTTAATATAACAGCTCAACATTCAATAAGCGTCGTTTTGATTCTGAGTTTGATTAGTACACTTCTAAACACCCCCTGCATCAGTGGCGTAGCTCAGGGGGGGAGGGGGGGGGCGGCAGGGGGGGGCAAATGCCCCCCCTGACGAAAAAAACCAATTTGTGCCCCCGCCCCCCACCCAACTAAAAAAAAAAAAAAGGGGTGAGAAAAAAAGGAAATAGGAGAAAATTGAGAAAAAAGATCGAGGTTATTAGCCAAATAGAAGGCAAAATTGTACAATATAGTACATTTACTGTGCGATTTTGTTTGACTGTGCGATTTTTTTTAGACTTTGCGAATTTTTTTGACCTAACCCCCCCCCCCCCCCCCCCCCCCCCCTCCCCCACTTACGTGAAATTCACGAGGTAAGTGACTAGAAATTTTTTTGGGGCAACCTTTTATTTTACGAAAATTTTAGAAATCTTGCCCCCCCCTGAAAAAAATCCTAGCTACGCCACTGCCCTGCATCTCTTTATATACCCCCCCCCCCCCCCAGATGAAGTCACAATTATTTGGACAAGTTGGGAATCATTCTATAGCTCAGGTGCATGTGTTGAAAAATGGATACCAAAAATCGTTTCTAGTGCACACAAGTTATTCCATGATTACACTTATTATGTAAATTAAACATGGGTCTCAAATCTTAGATTATTTGGATAACATCTTCAACATGTCTGGAGCTTTGGCACCGTAGGTAGTATTTCAACAAATTTGCTATCTACTGAAGATAGCAGCATATTGCTAGCAAATAGTATGCAGAAATTTAGAGTTAATTCATTTGAAGTGCCCAAAATCTTTTACTCAAAAAACTATGTTTATTGTAGCAAAGACAAGCTATAAAACTTATAGGCTAAATGGTTCATCTCTTTATAACCCCCCACCCACCCCCCCCCCCCCCCCCTGGATGAAGTTATATAGTTAGTTAGTTAGTTATTCCATGTTTTAACTTATTATGAATAGTGAACATGGGTCTCAAATCTAAGATATGGCTAGAAAATAGTATGCAGACATTTAGAGTTATTTCATTTGGAATGCCCAAAATCTTTTACTCAAAAACCTATGCTAATTGTACCAAAGACAAGCTATAAAACTTATAGGCTAAATGGTTCATCTCTTTATACCCCCCCCCCCCCCCCCCACCCCCGGATGAGGTCACAATTATTGGGACAAGTGGGGATTCGTTCTATAGTCCAGGTGTATGTGTTGAAAAATGGATACCCAAAATTGTTTGTACACAAGTTATTCCATATTTAAACTTATTATGGATAATAAAAATGGGTCTCAAATCTACGATTCTTTGAATAACATCTCCCCCCCCCCCCCCCCCCGAAGTCCAGTACTCCAACCATCCAAACACTATGTAAATCTAGCAGCTCAACATTAAATAAGCTTAGTTTTTATTCTGAATTTGATTAGTGCACTTTTTAAACTAGCCTAAATTCATCAAACTTCCGCCTCCCGCTGGGGCAAGTTTTGTGTACTTGCTCTGTGGCCAAAAAGAGCTGACATACCACTAAATCCGCAGAAAACTTACAAAAAGGAGCCCCAAAGCTGTCAAATGTACGAAATCTCTCACTTTTAACCCTAACCCCCCTGAGTGTTAAAAAATGCTAATCCAAAGTCCCTCTCCAAACGCATGCGCCGTCGGTTTTCGATGACGTAGTCAACCGAGCCTATATAATGAGTGCAGTATACTGCACGAATGTGTAGCTGAGGGCCGTGGCTTAGTGGTTGGAAGGTGGGGCTTGAGAACAGAGGGTCCCCGGATCGAATCCCGGCAGGTTCCCGGAGATTTAGTTGGTGTTTTTTCCTCGAAAATTGTGATCCCGGTCAAAAATCCTAAACCGGGGTTAGGGTTATGGTAACATTTGTTTTTGTTTTTTGTGTGTTCTATTAACCCTAACCCCCCTGAGTGCTAAAAAATGCTAATCCAAAGTCCCTCTCCAAAGGCATGCGCCGTCGGTTTTCGATGACGTAGTCAACCGAGCCTATATAATGAGTGCAGTATACTGCACGAATGTGTAGCTGAGGGCCGTGGCTTAGTGGTTGGAAGGTGTGGCTTGAGAACGGAGGGTCCCCGGATCGAATCCCGGCAGGTTCCCGGAGATTTAGTTGGTGTTTTTTCCTCGAAAATTGTGATCCCGGTCAAAAATCCTAAACCGGGGGTTAGGGTTATGACTTATTTACATTGTTACATTGTCTTGGTTATAATTACAACCCCCAGTAGTCCAGGACTCCAACCATCCAAACACTATGTTAATATAACAGCTCAACATTCAAAAAGCGTCGTTTTGATTCTGAGTTTGATTAGTACACTTCTAAACACCCCCTGCATCTCTTTATATACCCCCCCCCCCCCCCCCAGATGAAGTCACAATTATTTGGACAAGTTGGGAATCATTCTATAGCTCAGGTGCATGTGTTGAAAAATGGATACCAAAAATCGTTTCTAGTGCACACAAGTTATTCCATGATTACACTTATTATGGAAATTAAACATGGGTCTCAAATCTTAGATTATTTGGATAACATCTTCAACATGTCTGGAGCTTTGGCACCGTAGGTAGTATTTCAACAAATTTGCTATCTACTGAAGATAGCAGCATATTGCTAGCAAATAGTATGCAGAAATCTTTGAATAAGTTCATCAGGATTGTAGATTATAATGATAAAAATGTTTTGTTTTACAAATCCAATTATCTACTCACATGCTAGACAGTTTCGTCTTCCCGTTCGGAAGACTTCTTCGGTAGTGACTTGATCCACTTGTTTTTCCTGCGAGATTTACTTGCACTCTCGGTCCCAGGGGGCCAAAATCATCAACCGCCACAAGGGTATTTATTCTCTAAATCATGTCTACGATTCACTGTTAACACCTGAGCTTCCTGGGACCGAGAGTGCAAGTAAATCTCGCGGGAAAAACAAGTGGATCAAGTCACTACCGAAGAAGTCTTCCGAACGGGAAGACGAAACTGTCTACACTGTAAAAAGAAACGTTTATATTTCTGATAACACTTAATAAACACTTAAACACGTTTATTTTTGTGTTTTACGTGTAAAGGTATAGGAGGCATTTCTACGATAAACGTTTGCATAAACACTACAACACGTTTAGAGAGGTAATTGTGTAATTAGAGAATAAAATATGGTTCTGCGGCGGCCATTCACGACGATAATATATCTTATATTTAACAACGATTTTTTCAACAATTTATTCGTCGGGGATCGTTTTAGATTGATTTGAATTAGTACACAGTGACAAACCAACTGATTATTGTGCTATACATCCCCACAAACAAAATCGAACAACCCACAATTGTTTACTCTGGCGCAAGAATCTCAAGCACATGTGATTTGGTAGCCTTAGTGATCAGGTAGCCTTAGTGATCAGATTTATTCGCCGTATACGCTGGAATTTATACTTGAAATCACTGCAAATAATTATTTAATCGTCATTCTTATATATTGTTTAAAATGGCAACCCATAATATCCATCAATTTCATTGGTTTTCTTGGATACGTGCTAAAGTAGTTCCTATTTCTGGCCTGTGTGCGAACGCAAAAAGACTCGAGGGGGACTTTTGAATGTTTTAATTTAATAAATACACATAATAATGTTTCCTTACTTTTACGGCGATTGACGCCCAGCTCGTGGCCCTTTTCGGTAAGTTTTGTCATCTTTCCACTCCTCTATAGCCATAGGCCTATGGCTAAATTCAGCCTCACTGAGCTCTACAAATGGTAAATTCAGGGGCGGGTGGATGGCGATCATCACGCCAGCAGCAAATGCTAGCCGCTAGCGTCGGACCTTCCCATCACATTTCTGATCACTTCATCTGGTAAATCATCACACTCCGGTTCTGGTTCTGGTTCTTCTTTCACATGTTTTACATCTAGGTCTCCAATTTCAAAAGTTGCCGTGGTTTCTTCCATATTCACTTTATTGCAAGTAATTACGAATGTAGCCTATACGAATATTTATAGCAGACGAAAATAGGCTTTTAGGCACCCTTTTTATTTGTCCTTCTTTCTTTTACATGTCTTATTACTATGCGCGTTTATTCATTAAATGGACCTCTATCTTTTATTTACATTTAATTACATGCATATAACCTTAATGTTGTATTGTAAAATAAGCTTACTTTCGATTTACAATAATTTACGAGGATGTTTACAATTATTGACGAGGCGATGTTTTTTAAATGTAGTTCCGGCATCATCAAAGGTGTGAATTAAGCCCCGCCCAGATCCATAGATTAGCGGTCTGGTAATCTATAGCGCGTATCCAACAAAACTAACCACAGAACCAATGAAATTGATGGATATTATGGGTTGACATTTTAAACCACGCCCAATATATAAGAATATTTATTAACACACCAACATGTTTATATCAGCAATATAAACATGTTGTGGTGTTAATAATTATACAACAAATACCTCTATAAACGTGTTGTAGTGTTTATGCAAACGTTTATCGTAGAAATGCCTCCTATACCTTTACACGTAAAACACAAAAATAAACGTGTTTAAGTGTTTATTAAGTGTTATCAGAAATATAAACGTTTCTTTTTACAGTGTAGCATGTGAGTAGATAATTGGATTTGTACAACAAAATATTTTTATCAGTATGCAGAAATTTGGAGTTATTTCATTTGGAGTGCCACAAATCTTTTACTCAAAAAACTAAGTTAATTGTGCCAAAGACAAGCTAACAAACTTATAGCCTAAATGGTCCATCTCTTTATACACCCCCCCCCCCCTTCATCTCTTTATACACCCCCCCCCCCCCCCCCCCCCCCCCCCCCCCAGATGAAGTCACAATTATTTGGACAAGTTGGGAATCGTTCTATAGTTCAGGTGCATGTGTTGAAAAATGGATACCCAAAATCGTTTCTAGTGCACACAAGTTATTCCATGATTACACTTATTATGGAAAGTAAACATGGGTCTCAAATCTAAGATTATTTGAATAACATCTTCAACGTGTCTGGATTGTCTTGGTACATAATACTGCACCCCCCCCCCCCCCCCCCCCCCAGAAGTCCAGGACTCCAACCACTGTGTAAATATAGCAGCTCAACATTAAATAAGCTTTATAGTTTTTATTCTGAATTTGATTAGTCACTTTTAAACTAGCCTAATTAAATTTATCAAAATTTACGCCTTCCGCTAATGCGGCAAGTTTTGTGTACTTGCTCTGTGGCCAAAAAGAGCTGACATACCACTAAATCCGCAGAAAACTTACAAAAAGGAGCCCCAAAGCTGTAAAATGTACGAAATCTCTCCCTTTTAAGACTTATTTACATCGTTACGTTGTCTTTGTTATAATTACAGCCCGTATGTCAGGCTTGGCACACTTGGGCGGTACCAAATCACAATTTATGAAAATCAGACGAGGTTAACTACATGTGTGGAATTTGTTTTTAAATGTTGTTTGTATCGTTTGTGCAATATTAATAAATCTTTGGGTCCTTTTCTTCATATCTAAGCAAGCATTTACTTGAATTTATGTGTTCGACACCGTAGGTAGTATTTTATCAAATTTGCTATCTATTGAAGATAGCAGCATATTGCTAGCAAATAGTATGCAGAAATTTAGAGTTATTTCATTTGAAGTGCCCAAAATCTTTTACTCAAAAAACTTTGTTTATGGGAGCAAAGACAAGCTATAAAACTTATAGGCTAAATGGTTCATCTCTTTATACACCCCCCCCCCCCCCCCCTCCCCCGCACCGGATGAAGTCACAATTATGGGGACAAGTGGGGAATCATTCTATAGTTCAGGTGTATGTGTTGAAAAATGGGTTCCCAAAATCGATTCTAGTGCACACAAGTTATTCCATGTTTAAACTTATTATGGATAGTAAACATGGGTCTCAAATCTAAGCTTATTTGAATAACATCTTCAACGTGTCTGGTTTGTCTTGGTACTTGATACTAACCCCCCCCCCCCCCCCCCCACCCACCCCAGAAGTCAAGGACTCCAACCATTCCCCAACACTATGTAAATCTAGCAGCTCAACATTAAATAAGCTTAGTTTTGATTCTGAATTTGATCAGTGCATTTCTAAACTAGCCTAAATTTATCAAAACTTACGCCTTCCGCTGATGCTGCAAGTTTTGTGTACTTCCTCTATGGCAAAAAGAGCTGAAATGCCACTAAATCCGCACAGAAATCTTACAAAAAGGAGCCCCAAAGCTGTCAAATGTAGGAAATGTAGGTGTTTGGCACCGTAGGTAGTATTTGATCAAATTTGCTATCTACTGAAGATAGCAGCATATTGCTAGTAGATATTATGCAGAAATTTAGAATTATTTCAATTGGAGTGCACAAAATCTTTTACTCAAAAAACTATGTTTATTGTAGCAAAGACAAGCTATAAAACTGAGAGGCTTAAATGGTTCATCTCTTTATACCCCCCCCCCCCCCCCCCTCCCCAGATAAAGTCACAATTATTGGGACAAGTGGGGAATCATTCTATAGTTCAGGTGTATGTGATGAGAAATGGGTACCCAAAATCGTTTGTAGTGCACACAAGTTATTCCATGTTTAAACTTATTGTGGATAGTAATCATGGGTCTCAAATCTAAGCTTATTTGAATAACATCTTCTACGTGTCTGGTTTGTCTTGGTACTTGATACCGCAACCCCCCCCCAGTAGTCAAGGACTCCAACCATCCCAACACTATGTCAATCTAACAGCTCAACATTAAATAAGCTTAGTTCTAAACTAGCCTAAATTTATCAAAAATTTACACCTTCCGCTGATGCGGCAAGTTTTGTGTACTTGCTCTATGGCAAAAAGAGCTGAAATACCACTAAATCCGCACAGAAATCTTACAAAAAGGAGCCCCAAAGCTGTCAAATGTAGGAAATGTAGGTGTTTGGCACCGTAGGTAGTATTTGGTCAAATTTGCTATCTACTGAAGATAGCAGCATATTGCTAGCAGATTTTATGCAGAAATTTAGAAATATTTCAATTGGAGTGCACAAAATCTTTTACTCAAAAAACTATGTTTATTGTAGCAAAGAAGCTATAAAACTTAAAGGCTAAATGGTTCTTCTCTTTATACACTTGCCCCCCCCCCCCCCCCCCCACCCCCCACCTGGATGAAGTCACAATTATTGGGACAAGTGGGGAATCATTCTCTATGGTTCAGGTGTATGTGTTGAGAAATGGGTACCCAAAATCGTTTCTAGTGCACACAAGTTATTCTATGTTTAAACTTATTATGGATAGTAAACATGGGTCTTAAAACTAAGCTTATTTGAATAGCATCTTCAACGTGTCTGGTTTGTCTTAGTACATGATACCGCAACCCCCCCCCCCCAGAAGTCAAGGACTCCAACCATCCAAACACTATGTAAATCTAACAGCTCAACATCAAATAAGCTTAGTTTTAATTCTGAATTTGATTAAATGTACTTCTAAACTAGCCTAAATTTATCAAAACTTACTCCTTCCGCTAATGTGTACTTGCTCTGTAGTGGCAAAAAAGAGCTAAAATACTAAATGGTTCATCTCTTTATACACCCCCCCCCCCCCCCCCCAGATGAAGTCACAATTATTTGGACAAGTTGGGAATCGTTCTATAGTTCAGGTGCATGTGTTGAAAAATGGATACCCAAAATCGTTTCTAGTGCACACAAGTTATTCCATGTTTAAACTTATTATGGATAGTAAACATGGGTCTCAAACCTAAGATTATTTGAATAACATCTTCAACGTGTCTGGATTGTCTTGGTACATAATACCGCAACCTCCCCCCCCCCCCCCAGAAGTCCAGGACTCCAACCATCCAAACACTATGTAAATATAGCAGCTCAACATTAAATAAGCTTTATTGTTTTTATTCTGAATTTGAATAGTCACTTTTAAACTAGCCTAATTAAATTTATCAAAACTTCCGCCTTCCGCTAATGCGGCAAGTTTGTGTACTTGCTCTGTGGCCAAAAAGAGCTGACCACTAAATCCGCAGAAAACTTACAAAAAAGGAGCCCCAAAGCTGTCAAATGTACGAAATCTCTCACTTTTAAGACTTATTTACATTGTTACGTTGTCTTGGTTATAATTACAGCCCGTATGTCAGGCTTTGCAAACTTGGGCGGTACCAAATCACAATTTATGAAAATCAGACGAGGTTAAAGTTGCATTAAGAGATGTGGTGGAGGCAGCGCCCTCAATTACAAAATATATGATAAAAACTGGGATTTGTATATTTTTACAATTGTATTACATGTATGAACTTACACCTATAAGGATTAAGAAAAATCAGCCCTCTTTGTACTACAAAACGTCGATTCAAAAATGCTCGTAGGGCCGCAACAAGCATTTTACGTCCAACAGTATCCCCCTGCAGTACGCATGATACATAACGCGAACCATATTTGCATAGAGGGCGTTTTTCAATAATTAGCGATGATATTGTTTTAATCAAGTGTGTTTTTGTTAGTAGAAACAACAATAATGGCAATTTTTAATGTTCATCTTGAATTGTGAAGTAAATTTTTAAACATTTAAAATTTTCAACACCACTTAATGTCCCTTTAACTACATGTGTGGAATTTGTTTTTAAATGTTGTTTGTATCGTTTGTGCAATATTAATAAATCTTTGGGTCCTTTTCTTCATATCTAAGCAAGCATTTACTTGAATTTATGTGTTCGACACCGTAGGTAGTATTTTATCAAATTTGCTATCTATTGAAGATAGCAGCATATTGCTAGCAAATAGTATGCAGAAATTCAGAGTTATTTCATTTGAAGTGCCCAAAATCTTTTACTCAAAAAACTTTGTTTATGGGAGCAAAGACAAGCTATAAAACTTATAGGCTAAATGGTTCATCTCTTTATACACCCCCCCCCCTCCCCCGCACCGGATGAAGTCACAATTATGGGGACAAGTGGGGAATCATTCTATAGTTCAGGTGTATGTGATGAGAAATGGGTACCCAAAATCGTTTCTAGTGCACACAAGTTATTCCATGTTTAAACTTATTGTGGATAGTAATCATGGGTCTCAAATCTAAGCTTATTTGAATAACATCTTCAACGTGTCTGGTTTGTCTTAGTACATGATACCGCAACCCCCCCCCCCCCCAGAAGTCAAGGACTCCAACCATCCAAACACTATGTAAATATAGCAGCTCAACATCAAATAAGCTTAGTTTTGATTCTAAATTTGATTAAATGTACTTCTAAACTAGCCTAAATTTATCAAAAACTTACGCCTTCCGGTGACGCGGCAAGTTTCGTGTACTTGCACTAGGGCAAAAAGAGCTGAAATACCACTAAATCCGCAGAAAACTTACAAAAAGGAGCCCCAAAGCTGTCAAATGTAGGAAATCTCTCACTTTTAAGACTTACTTACATCGTTACGTTGTCTTGGTTATAATTACAGCCCGTATGTCAGGCTTGGCACGCTTGGGCGGTACCAAATCACAATTTATGAAAATCAGACGAGGTTAACTAGTGTTTGTGCAATATAAATAAATCTTTGGGGACTTTTCTTCATATCTAAGCAAGAATTTACTTGAATTTAGGTGTTCGACACCGTAGGTAGTATTTTATCAAATTTGCTATCTACTGAAGATAGCAGCATATTGCTAGCAAATAGTATGCAGAAATTTAGAGTTATTTGATTTGGAGTGCCCAAAATCTTTTATTCAAAAAACTTTGTTTATTGTAGCAAAGACAAGCTATAAAACTTATAGGCTAAATGGTTCATCTCTTTAAACATCCCCCCCCCCCCCCCCCCCCCACCGCGCCGGATGAAGTCACAATTATTGGGACAAGTGGGGAATCATTCTATAGTTCAGGTGTATGTGATGAGAAATGGGTACCCAAAATCGTTTCTACTGCACACAAGTTATTCCATGTTTAAACTTATTGTGGATAGTAATCATGGGTCTCAAATCTAAGCTTATTTGAATAACATCTTCTACGTGTCTGGTTTGTCTTGGTACTTGATACCGCAACCCCCCCCCCCCCCACCCCCACCGCCAGTAGTCAAGGACTACAACCACCCCAACACTATGTAAATCTTGCAGCTCTACATTAAATAATCTTAGTTTTGATTCTGAATTTGATTAGTGCATTTCTAAACTTGCCTAAATTTATCAACACTTACGCCTTCCATTGATGCTGCAAGTTTTGTGTACTTCCTCTATGGCAAAAAGAGCTGAAATGCCACTAAATCCGCACAGAAATCTTACAAAAAGGAGTCCCAAAGCTGTCAAATGTAGGAAATGTAGGTGTTTGGCACCGTAGGTAGTATTTGATCAAATTTGCTATCTACTGAAGATAGCAGCATATTGCTAGCAGATTTTATGCAGAAATTTTGAATTATTTCATTTAGAGTGCCCACAATCTTTTACTCAAAAAACTATGTTTATTGTAGCAAAGACAAGCTATAAAACTTATAGGCTAAATGGTTCATCTCTTTATACACCCCCCCCCCCCCCCCCCCCCCCCCCGGATGAAGTCACAATTATTAGGACAAGTGGGGAATCATTCTATGGTTCAGGTGTAAGTGTTGAGAAACGGGTACCCAAAATCGTTTCTGGTGCACACAAGTTATTCCATGTTAAAACTTATTATGGATAGTAAACATGGGTCTTAAAACTAAGCTTATTTGAATAACATCTTCAACGGGCCTGGTTTGTCTTGGTACATGATACCGCACCCCCCCCCCCCCCACTCCAGAAGTTAAGGACTCCAACCATCCAAACACTATGTAAATCTAACAGCTCAACATTAAATAAGCTTAGTTTTGATTCTGAATTTGATTAGTGCACTTCTAAACTAGCCTCAATTTATCAAAACTTACGCCTTCCGCTGACGCGGCAAGTTTCGTGTACTTGCACTAGGGCAAAAAGAAAAAAGAGCTGAAATACCACTAAATCCGCAGAAAACTTACAAAAAGGAGCCCCAAAGCTGTCAAATGTAGGAAATCTCTAACTTTTAAGACTTATTTACATCGTTACGTTGTCTTGGTTATAATTACAGGCCGTGTGTCATGCTTGGCACGCTTGGGCGGTACCAAATCACAATTTATGAAAATCAGACGAGGTTAACTACATGTGTGGAATTTGTTTTTAAATGTTGTTTGTAGTGTTTGTGCAATATTAATAAATCTTTGGGTCCTTTTCTTCATATCTAAGCAAGCATTTACTTGAATTTAGGTGTTTGACACCGTAGGTAGTATTTTATCAAATTTGCTATCTACTGAAGATAGCAGCATATTGCTAGCAAATAGTATGCAGAAATTTAGAGTTATTTCATTTGGAGTGCCCAAAGTCTTTTACTCAAAAAACTATGTTTATTGTAGCAAAGACAAGCTATAGAACTGAGAGGCTTTAATGGTTAATCTCTTTATACCCCTCCCCCGGATGAAGTCACAATTATTGGGACAAGTGGGGAATCATTCTATAGTTCAGGTGTATGTGATGAGAAATAGGTACCCAAAATCGTTTCTAGTGCAAACAAGTTATTCCATGTTTGAACTTATTGTGGATAGTAAACATGGGTCTCAAATCTAAGCTTATTTGAATAACATCTTTTACGTGTCTGGTTTGTCTTGGTACTTGATACCGCAACCCCCCCCCCCCCCCCCACTCTCCCCAGTAGTCAAGGACTACAACCATCCAAACACTATGTCAATCTAACAGCTCAACATTAAATAAGCTTAGTTCTAAAGTAGCCTAAATTTATCAAAAACTTACACCTTCCGGAAGCTGATGCAGCAAGTTTTGTGTACTTGCTCTGTGGCAAAAAGAGCTGAAATACCACTAAATCCGCACAGAAATCTTACAAAAAGGAGTCCCAAAGCTGTCAAATGTAGGAAATCTCTCACTTTCAAGACTTATTTACATCGTTACGTTGTCTTGGTTATAATTTCAGCCCGTATGCCAGGCTTGGCAGGCTTGGGCGGTACCAAATCACAATCTATGAAAATCGGACAAGGTTAGCTATACAGGGCCCACACCACCAAATCAGTTCGCTATTGCTTTGTGTAGTTTTAAAAGAGGTCAAGTTTGTGTTAATTTTTTTCATGTTTAGATCAAACTGGTTCATTCAAATCATTGTTTTTATTGAAGATCAAGATGTCTTCTGCTTAAAAAACAATCACTTTTGTGGGGGGTAACCGTGATTCTTTTTCGCTATGGACCAATGATATCTATCTTAGGTACGACAGGCTGTTTATATCCTAAGATTAGGGATTTTAGCTATAAATTGGTGGAAACAGTGAAATTGTGTAAAATGATACCATTCAAGAAAAAGCTTTAGATTTTGGGCCTAATGTGGAGAAAATAGCCTACAAATGCCAAATTATGAAACATTTATTCTACATTTACAGCACTTTTTACCTTTTCTAGGATGTTAAAGTTAGACTTATTGTGGGATCTCAAACACTGCCAGGTATTGCCAGAATGCAAAATATTATTTGGGGATGTATTACATTGTACTAGGGCCATTTTACACAGTATAGGCATTGGGGATTTATTGCATTGTACTAGGGCCATTTTACACAGTATAGGCATTGGGGATGTATTGCATTGTACTAGGGGCCATTTTACACGGTATAGGCAATGGGGATTTATTGCATTGTACTAGGGTCCACTTTACACAGTATAGGCAATGGGGATTTATTGCATTGTACTAGGGGCCATTATACACAGTATAGGCATCGGGGATGTATTGCATTGTACTAGGGGCCATTTTACACAGTATAGGCATCGGGGATTTATTGCATTGTACTAGGGGCCATTATACACAGTATAGGCAATGGGGATTTATTGCATTGTACTAGGGGCCATTTTACACAGTATAGGCAATGGGGATTTATTGCATTGTACTAGGGGCCATTTTACACAGTATAGGCAATGGGGATTTATTGCATTGTACTAGGGGCCATTTTACACAGTATAGGCAATGGGGATTTATTGCATTGTACTAGGGGCCATTATACACAGTATAGGCAATGGGGATTTATTGCATTGTACTAGGGGCCATTATACACAGTATAGGCAATGGGGATTTATTGCATTGTACTAGGGGCCATTATACACAGTATAGGCAATGGGGATTTATTGCATTGTACTAGGGGCCATTATACACAGTATAGGCAATGGGGATTTATTGCATTGTATTAGGGGCCATTTTACACAGTATAGGCAATGGGATTTATTGCATTGTAAGGCTGTGGTCGACACGCCATATGTCGACACAAAGCATATCCTGACATGTCGCTATAATATTCAATATATCCAATTATATCGACATAATTTTTTTCTCCCTCAAGACCTCCAAAATACCCAACAGCCTGATTTTGAAAGTAAACAAATTTACATTTTGACGCTATTATAACTTTGTACATAAAAAAACCACTTGTTGAACATACTGCAAAGTAATTACCCCTATGACAGTGGCGTAGCTCAGAGCGGGCGGGGGGGAGGGGGAAGTTGCCCTCCTGACAGAATTTGTTGTGCCCCCCCCCCCCCTTTGTGCCCCACCCCACTCTCCGGATGTAGTGTTTATATGCGTTATAACCATTATACACAGTATAGGCAATGGGGATTTATTGCATTGTACTAGGGGCCATTATACACAGTATAGGCAATGGGGATTTATTGCATTGTATTAGGGGCCATTTTACACAGTATAGGCAATGGGATTTATTGCATTGTAAGGCTGTGGTCGACACGCCATATGTCGACACAAAGCATATCCTGACATGTCGCTATAATATTCAATATATCCAATTATATCGACATAATTTTTTTCTCCCTCAAGACCTCCAAAATACCCAACAGCCTGATTTTGAAAGTAAACAAATTTACATTTTGACGCTATTATAACTTTGTACATAAAAAAACCACTTGTTGAACATACTGCAAAGTAATTACCCCTATGACAGTGGCGTAGCTCAGAGCGGGCAGGGGGGGGGGGGGAAGTTGCCCTCCTGACAGAATTTGTTGTGCCCCCCCCCCCCCCTTTGTGCCCCACCCCACTCTCCGGATGTAGTGTTTATATGCGTTATAACCATTTAAAAATGACCATTTTTCTCCTGGTTTTTATAAATAAAGGAACATTTTATAGAAAAAATTGATGAAAACCCTGAGAATTGACCATAATATGTTCACTTGACCATTATATGTTCCCCCCCCCCCCCCCCCCCCCCCACTTACGTGAAATTCACGAGGTGACTGACTGGGAAAAAATTTGGGTCAACCGAAAATTTTAGAAATCTTGCCCCTGAAAAATCCTAGCTATGCCGCTGCCCTATGAAGACCCCAATAACACTTTTACAGTCCAACAGTTTGGGATTGCATGCCAAAAGACGCAATCTGGGTCAAGTATAGGCACTGGAATGTCCATAATTTTTGATGTTTCATATGTTCACTGAGTTGCTAGTTTGTCAATATTAATACTTTAAAATGTACCACTGCTTCAAAATGATATTATTGTGGGTTAATTGTGGATTTTCAGGCCTTTGAAATTTAGATATTAAGCTTACCCACAAATCTACAGATATGCCCATGCCTATGTCGACACTGATGTCGACATCGAGAAAAAATTAATATCAACATGTCGACATGAAAAAAATCGTTCCGACCACAGCCCTATTGCATTGTACTAGGGGCCATTTTACACAGTATAGGCAATGGGGATGTATTGCATTGTACTAGGGGCCATTTTACACAGTATAGGCAATGGGGATGTATTGCATTGTACTAGGGGCCATTTAACACGGTATAGGCAATGGGGATGTATTGCAATGTACTAGGGGCCATTTTACACAGTATAGGCATCGGGGATTTATTGCATTGTACTAGGGGCCATTTTACACAGTATAGGCAATGGGGATTTATTGCATTGTACTAGGGGCCATTTTACACAGTATAGGCAATGGGGATTTATTGCATTGTACTAGGGGCCATTTTACACAGTATAGGCAATGGGGATGTATTGCATTGTACTAGGGGCCATTTTACACAGTATAGGCAATGGGGATTTATTGCATTGTACTAGGGGCCATTTTACACCGTATAGGCAATGGGGATTTATTGCATTGTACTAGGGGCCATTATACACAGTATAGGCAATGGGGATTTATTGCATTGTACTAGGGGCCATTTTACACAGTATAGGCAATGGGGATTTATTGCATTGTACTAGGGGCCATTTTACACAGTATAGGCAATGGGATTTATTGCATTGTAAGGCTGTGGTCGACACGCCATATGTCGACACAAAGCATATCCTGACATGTCGCTATAATATTCAATATATCCAATTATATCGACATAATTTTTTTCTCCCTCAAGACCTCCAAAATACCCAACAGCCTGATTTTGAAAGTAAACAAATTTACATTTTGACGCTATTATAACTTTGTACATAAAAAAACCACTTGTTGAACATACTGCAAAGTAATTACCCCTATGACAGTGGCGTAGCTCAGAGCGGGCGGGGGGGAGGGGGAAGTTGCCCTCCTGACAGAATTTGTTGTGCCCCCCCCCCCCCCCCCCCCTTTGTGCCCCACCCCACTCTCCGGATGTAGTGTTTATATGCGTTATAACCATTTAAAAATGACCATTTTTCTCCTGGTTTTTATAAATAAAGGAACATTTTATAGAAAAAATTGATGAAAACCCTGAGAATTGACCATAATATGTTCACTTGACCATTATATGTTCCCCCCCCCCACCCCCCCCCCCCCCCCCCCCCCCCACTTACGTGAAATTCACGAGGTGACTGACTGGGAAAAAATTTGGGTCAACCGAAAATTTTAGAAATCTTGCCCCTGAAAAATCCTAGCTATGCCGCTGCCCTATGATGACCCCAATAACACTTTTACAGTCCAACAGTTTGGGATTGCATGCCAAAAGACGCAATCTGGGTCAAGTATAGGCACTGGAATGTCCATAATTTTTGATGTTTCATATGTTCACTGAGTTGCTAGTTTGTCAATATTAATACTTTAAAATGTACCACTGCTTCAAAATGATATTATTGTGGGTTAATTGTGAATTTTCAGGCCTTTGAAATTTAGATATTAAGCTTACCCACAAATCTACAGATATGCCCATGCCTATGTCGACACTGATGTCGACATCGAGAAAAAATTAATATCAACATGTCGACATGAAAAAAATCGTTCCGACCACAGCCCTATTGCATTGTACTAGGGGCCATTTTACACAGTATAGGCAATGGGGATGTATTGCATTGTACTAGGGGCCATTTTACACAGTATAGGCAATGGGGATTTATTGCATTGTACTAGGGGCCATTTTACACAGTATAGGCAATGGGGATTTATTGCATTGTACTAGGGGCCATTTTACACAGTATAGGCATCGGGGATTTATTGCATTGTACTAGGGGCCATTTTACACAGTATAGGCATTGGGGATGTATTGCATTGTACTAGGGGCCATTTTACACGGTACAGGCAATGGGGATTTATTGCATTGTACTAGGGGCCATTTTACACAGTATAGGCAATGGGGATTTATTGCATTGTACTAGGGGCCATTATACACAGTATAGGCAATGGGATTTATTGCATTGTACTAGGGGCCATTTTACACAGTATAGGCAATGGGGATGTATTGCATTGTACTAGGGGCCATTTTACACAGTATAGGCAATGGGGATGTATTGCATTGTACTAGGGGCCATTTTACACAGTATAGGCAATGGGGATGTATTGCATTGTACTAGGGGCCATTTTACACAGTATAGGCAATGGGGATGTATTGCATTGTACTAGGGGCCATTTTACACAGTATAGGCAATGGGGATTTATTGCATTGTACTAGGGGCCATTTTACACAGTATAGGCAATGGGGATTTATTGCATTGTACTAGGGGCCATTATACACAGTATAGGCAATGGGGATTTATTGCATTGTACTAGGGGCCATTTTACACAGTATAGGCATTGGGGATGTATTGCATTGTACTAGGGGCCATTTTACACTGTATAGGCAATGGGGATTTATTGCATTGTACTAGGGGCCATTTTACACGGTACAGGCAATGGGGATTTATTGCATTGTACATGGGGCCATTTTATACGGTATAGGCAATGGGGATTTATTGCATTGTACTAGGGGCCATTTTACACAGTATAGGCAATGGGGATTTATTGCATTGTACTAGGGGCCATTTTACACAGTATAGGCAATGGGATTTATTGCATTGTAAGGCTGTGGTCGACACGCCATATGTCGACACAAAGCATATCCTGACATGTCGCTATAATATTCAATATATCCAATTATATCGACATAATTTTTCTCCCCCTCAAGACCTCCAAAATACCCAACAGCCTGATTTTGAAAGTAAACAAATTTACATTTTGACGCTATTATAACTTTGTACATAAAAAAACCACTTGTTGAACATACTGCAAAGTAATTACCCCTATGACAGTGGCGTAGCTCAGAGCGGGCAGGGGGGGGGGGGAAGTTGCCCTCCTGACAGAATTTGTTGTGCCCCCCCCCCCCTTTGTGCCCCACCCCACTCTCCGGATGTAGTGTTTATATGCGTTATAACCATTTAAAAATGACCATTTTTCTCCTGGTTTTTATAAATAAAGGAACATTTTATAGAAAAAATTGATGAAAACCCTGAGAATTGACCATAATATGTTCACTTGACCATTATATGTCCCCCCCCCCCCCCCCCCCCCACTTACGTGAAATTCACGAGGTGACTGACTGGGAAAAAATTTGGGTCAACCGAAAATTTTAGAAATCTTGCCCCTGAAAAATCCTAGCTATGCCGCTGCCCTATGATGACCCCAATAACACTTTTACAGTCCAACAGTTTGGGATTGCATGCCAAAAGACGCAATCTGGGTCAAGTATAGGCACTGGAATGTCCATAATTTTTGATGTTTCATATGTTCACTGAGTTGCTAGTTTGTCAATATTAATACTTTAAATGTACCACTGCTTCAAAATGATATTATTGTGGGTTAATTGTGAATTTTCAGGCCTTTGAAATTTAGATATTAAGCTTACCCACAAATCTACAGATATGCCCATGCCTATGTCGACACTGATGTCGACATCGAGAAAAAATTAATATCAACATGTCGACATGAAAAAATCGTTCCGACCACAGCCCTATTGCATTGTACTAGGGGCCATTTTACACAGTATAGGCAATGGGGATGTATTGCATTGTACTAGCGGCCATTTTACACAGTATAGGCAATGGGGATGTATTGCATTGTACTAGGGGCCATTTTACACGGTATAGGCAATGGGGATGTATTGCATTGTACTAGGGGCCATTTTACACAGTATAGGCATCGGGGATTTATTGCATTGTACTAGGGGCCATTTTACACAGTATAGGCAATGGGGATTTATTGCATTGTACTAGGGGCCATTTTACACAGTATAGGCAATGGGGATTTATTGCATTGTACTAGGGGCCATTTTACACAGTATAGGCAATGGGGATGTATTGCATTGTACTAGGGGCCATTTTACACAGTATAGGCAATGGGGATTTATTGCATTGTACTAGGGGCCATTTTACACGGTACAGGCAATGGGGATTTATTGCATTGTACTAGGGGCCATTTTACACAGTATAGGCAATGGGGATTTATTGCATTGTACTAGGGGCCATTTTACACAGTACAGGCAATGGGGATTTATTGCATTGTACTAGGGGCCATTTTACACAGTATAGGCAATGGGGATTTATTGCATTGTATTAGGGGCCATTTTACACAGTATAGGCAATGGGGATTTATTGCATTGTACTAGGGGCCATTTTACACGGTATAGGCAATGGGGATGTATTGCATTGTACTAGGGGCCATTTTACACAGTATAGGCAATGGGGATTTATTGCATTGTACTAGGGGCCATTATACACAGTATAGGCAATGGGGATTTATTGCATTGTACTAGGGGCCATTTTACACGGTACAGGCAATGGGGATTTATTGCATTGTACTAGGGGCCATTTTACACAGTATAGGCAATGGGGATGTATTGCATTGTACTAGGGGCCATTTTACACAGTATAGGCAATGGGGATTTATTGCATTGTACTAGGGGCCATTATACACAGTATAGGCAATGGGGATTTATTGCATTGTACTAGGGGCCATTTTACACGGTACAGGCAATGGGGATGTATTGCATTGTACTAGCGGCCATTTTACACAGTATAGGCAATGGGGATGTATTGCATTGTACTAGGGGCCATTTTACACGGTATAGGCAATGGGGATGTATTGCATTGTACTAGGGGCCATTTTACACAGTATAGGCATTGGGGATTTATTGCATTGTACTAGGGGCCATTTTACACTGTATAGGCAATGGGGATTTATTGCATTGTACTAGGGGCCATTTTACACGGTACAGGCAATGGGGATTTATTGCATTGTACATGGGGCCATTTTATACGGTATAGGCAATGGGGATTTATTGCATTGTACTAGGGGCCATTTTACACGGTATAGGCAATGGGGATTTATTGCATTGTACTAGGGGCCATTTTACACAGTATAGGCAATGGGGATTTATTGCATTGTACTAGGGGCCATTTTACACGGTATAGGCAATGGGGATTTATTGCATTGTACTAGGGGCCATTTTACACGGTATAGGCAATGGGGATTTATTTAGTGGTGTGGATCCTACAGCTACACGCCTTTCGATCCTAGCCCCTAAATTTAACCTATTTTTCCTCTCTTTTATCTTACATCTTACAGATAACTGGCAATTTGGTGAAAGCCAAACTGAAAGTTTCTTCCAAGTTAATCCACACTCTACCATTGAACAACCCTTGTCAGATTGAAGGTGTTGAAGTCACCCTGCTGGAAGCTAATCAGTAAGTTTTCATAGCTAATAGGAAGCTCACCAATAATTTGGTATCGAATCTTGCTTTGGATCAAACTTGAGTATATTAATACTAATAGTTACTAGTTGTCAAAACCAATGAGAGAAAATGACAGCATTTCTTATACTTTTGGTGCTATAAGGTGCGTGGGGGGGGGCACTGACATTGGAAAGGGGTATTATAGGTATGTGCCGCCCTGAAGACCCCTTTTTTCACCCTCTCCTGCTAGCTCTTAATATCTCCCCTTTTGAGCCTGCATCAGCTCTTAACCCTAACTCCTCTACCCCCACTTTTTCAGAATTTTGTTTTCAATGTGGAAAATTAACCAAAATATCCCCCAGATCCCCCAGGGATTTGAACCACGGACCTCCAGCACCAGTGACTTGCGATTCCCCATTACACCACGTGTGTCAAGGCTACTTGGCGCAGTATACTGCGCCAAGTATATGGGCTGGGTCGCTTTTTTCATCGAGAAACTTCCATGCCTGGTGGCACCAACTTGCGCAGTCGTGGTATTTTGTGGTATATGGTAGGGTTAAGGTTAAGACTCCCATTTTATTGAAAATTCAAATACAAGTGTAACTATAGTGGGGGCTGTCAACCCTAAAAACATGAAATTTATCAAGCGCTGTAATTTTTGAACTATTAATGTAAAGTATATAAAAGAATACATTTTTGGAAGGAAAATTAGTCGTAGAATCCATTTTTAAATATCATATTTCACTAAAAATGCTGATTTTTTTTAATTTGACCAAAAAAGGCCAAAAATGTTATTTTGGAGGTAAGGCCAAACAAAGAAGGTCTGTCTCAGAAACATTGTGCAAAAAAGGTAAGTGCTGTGCTTTTTTATGAGGTATGCAAATTTTTTTTTGTTGTGATTTTGTGTTGTTGTTGCTTATCCAAGCTTACAGAGATTTTTTTTAAACTTTTTTAAAAAAATCAACAAAAATCAAACAAACAAAAATCAAAAAAAGAAGAAGTTTTTAGCCCCCAGCGCATAGACCTACACGCCGTAGCTCATTTCACATACCAATGCGGGCGGGCTTCTGAGACAGACCTTCTTCTTTGTTTGGCCTATCCAAACCATTAATATCTATTAATAACACAAGCAATCTTTTTCTCTTTGTCTTTACCCAAAGTTGTCCAGGAGCAGTACTATTTCTATTCAAGTTGCCTGATGGCCGAACATATCTCCATACAGGAGATTTCCGTGCTAACAAAGCCATGCAGGAATATCCAGAACTACAAGGTTGTCGTATTCATCAACTTTACCTTGATACCACGTAAGTGAATAAAGAGCTAAGGCGATGCCCCCCCCCCCCCCCCCCTGTTTTACAGACCCGACCGACCCACTTTTTGCGGTTTTTGGATTTATTTATTTTAAGAAATTATTTTCTCAAATTATGTAAATGTAAAATCAGCCGTTTTTAGCAGAAAATCTGTCGAAAATTTTGTTCACAATTTTTTTTTTTTTATTCCAGATTTTTGCAGATTTTGGTGACATTTTGGGTAAAAAACCCACACAAAAACGCCATACTGACCGACCCTACCTGACAGAGTCCATCAGCCTGTAAAACAGGGTGGGTTGTCGCCTAACCCTTAGGCAACAAAACAACACCACCTTGTTCTACAGGCCTGACCGACCCACTTATTTTGAATTTGAGACTGATTTATTTTTTACACATTTTAAAACATTGTTGAAATTTTGTTGAAAATTATCCATGTTGATTTTTTTTTTTTTTTAAATGCCTGACCGACCGAAATTTCACACCCCTTGATAATAATTATGAGATCCAATGCACTTGTTAATTTGGTTTAAAGGAACAAAGTAGTGTTGAAGATTTATTTTTAGAATTAATTTACTTCAGAATTCAAGATGATCATTAAAAATTACCATTATTTTTGTTTCTACTCACAAAAACCCAACAAAACTGCTGCTCTTAGAATATTTTGTTAGTTTTTGTTGTTGCTGTACTATCAAAGAGATCGATTTCCATATGTAAACTTGTCACATATTTTGCTGAGAGCCATACAT
Source organism: Ophiura sarsii (assembly GCA_035610835.1). Lineage (NCBI taxonomy): Eukaryota > Metazoa > Echinodermata > Ophiuroidea > Amphilepidida > Ophiuridae > Ophiura > Ophiura sarsii. Next base: position 22,028,246 of record CM069441.1, read on the forward strand.
GTATTTACTTCTATTTCTTAACACTTTCCACACGGCTATTGGTTTTACCATTATACAAAACAGATTTATCAGAAATCTTTCCCAACTTTCAATGTCTATCTCAAGGATTACTGATCAAATATTAAGTATGTTGTACTTATTTGAATGCATTTTTCACAGTGTTTCCAAATATGGTAATGAAATTCAATAATGTTGACATTTTTTAATCATTTTGCGAACTTTTGGAATGTCGTCTGCAGACATCTGCCGCATATAATATGTTGTGCTGTTTATTAACATGACTTGCACTGTCGTAGCTCCCAGACTATAACCCAAGATGACAATGTTGTTCAAGAAGTAAAGAAGATTTTAAGGACTTCCCACAATGCATTGCGCGAACGCCAGCCAACTTATTTTTTTTCACATGATACATTTGTCGAGCTCGTAAGTTTTAGAAATAAGAAAAAGGAACACTTAGAGAATAAAACATAGTTCTTAGCTGTTTTGCTATAGACAATGGTCTTATAATGTATAGGCTGTACCATATTTGGAGTCGTGTATGCACTCTTATTCTTGATTTGTCAAATTTTCTGTGTCATTTCTTTTTGACACATGTTTGTGTTACACTGATCAATTTATTGGTCGTTATGCGTCTGAGATGAGTTGGAAAAATGTACGTGTCACCTTTTTTTGACACTGAAGTGTGTCAAATGGAATAGTATTCTGATTCAGATTTAACAAATAAAATGATCATTTTGACCCGGATATTTGTTACATTTGACACACTTCAGTGTCAAAAAAGGTGACACATTTTTCCGTGTTATTTTGACTAATAAGTTGTAGTTTCCCCGCGGACTAATTTTCTGTGTCAGATTTGACCATTTCCGTGTCAAATTTGACTAATCTAGAATAAGAGTGTGGTCGCTGCAGGTGGCCATACACAAACAACAACAAATTTCCCCCTTTATAAAATCGGCGAATACAGCGAGCTGTTTTCCAACATCCTGCTTCAAATTAATCGCGTTCTTTAGCACACACGCACCTGTCATCACTGCGTGATACCCACAACGCATACGGAGGTGACTTTGTGTAGGGCATGCTAACGCGATGACCCGTTGATCATACGCGCTGAAGGTATTATTTTTCGAATGAATTAAACCCGCCTCAAACTATACACCATTTTCTCATAACGTATGGGCGTGTTGGCTGAAAATCGGCCAAAAACCAATCAAATTGTCTGCTGACATCTCAAACCACACCCACTATATAAGAATGATAACTAATCTTTATTGATGTAAAAGAGAACCTAAGAGCTCCAACGATGAACGCGCTATGAAGCCATGTTTATGGGCATATGTCTCATGTATTGCGTTACCTGCTGCTACATTTTTGGCGCATTAAAGAGTTTACATGCATCGTTTATGCATCGGGGCCCAGCTAATCAAGCTATAATTTTTGCCAGGGTGTTGTTGAAGGGTGAAGCAAGAAGTAAAACAAAGCTTTGGGCAAGCGTTAGGATCAAGGAGTTTGGAAAGAGAGAAGAACAAAAAAGATTAAGAAATAAGGGACAGAGAAAGAATTTTGAATCCCTGATCTGAAACATAAATTTTTATAGTTATTTCGTCAGCTAGCTCTGAATTAGTTCAACTCAATTTATTAATTTGTCATTATCAAACATAATAATATCAATTAATTATAAGTGTCATTTGACCTGTAGGCCTTCATGGGCATACGTTGAAATATGATGATACCCTTGTGAGTAATCGGAGAAGTGCATCCTAGTGCAGACCGATGTTATGTGCCCACGTGGCAATCCCAAAAAGGGGTAGGGGAGGGCTGGACAGGCTCCCCTGTATTTCAATATCCATTTTTAGGATCCTTTAATATTATAAGCTAATTTATTTCAGTTTGGGTGTTAGGCCTACGGTTTGGTAATAATATCAGACAAATTAAGTTCCAAGATAACCAGGGGTAAGGTCTAACAAGTTACATTTATTACATCTTCCTATTCCATCCGTGGTTAAATTGAATAATACAAATTTAGGAACATCAGTAAACCAATTAAAATTCGAACCAAAAAAGAAAATAGATCTTCCCATTGTGATTGCTAAATGGCCAATCATTCACTTTTTAATCCATAAAACATCTGAATGTTCTAGACTTAAAGCACAGGTGAAAAGGGGGGGGGATTATGGTTCTATAAGTTCTATAAAGATAGTATTTTATGTTGGCAGAAGTTTAAAGATTGCGATGAAAATAGATTAACATCTAGTTGATATTTGTTAATCTGCCACTTAGAAATAACACAATAACACTTTCCACACGGCTATTATTTTTACCACATACAAAATAGATTTTTTAGAAACCTTTCCCAGCTTTCAAGGACTACATTATCTCAAGGATTACTGAACCAGTTTGTACTTATTTTAAGGCATTTCTCATGGTGATTCCAAATATGGTAATGAAATTCAATAATCTTGACATTTTTAATTCATTTTGAGAACTTTTGGGATGTCGTCTGCAGACGTCTGCCCGGGCGCCTGCCGCGTGGAAGGTGTTACTAACCAGTCTAGTCAATAATTCATTTTAAACAATAGCTTCAAAAGGTGGTATCAAAAGAGTGAAAAATGTATTAGACGATCAAGGTTCTTTCATATCTCATTCAAAATTATGCTGTAGGGCCATGGGTTTTTTTAACTCAAAAACCTTTGGGCTACGATGTTGCATTTTTGGTGAGGAACCATCCATCTTTCTCTATTAACTCAACAACTAAATATGGTTTAGGTGTCATAAGAAAGCCTGTATATCTAGCTACATTGTGTGAATAAATCAGGTATTTTTGTAACTGTTTGGCTGAGATATGGTTAATTATGTTTAGAAAGTCAAGGGTGGTGGGCGGTGGTGGTACATGTATGTACAAACTCTATTATATTGGAAATGTAAAATGTTCTCAATTTTACGTTCAATTTGCAATAACTCCCAATCTGTGTGTGGTACAAACATGATTTTTGTCTCATTTTAAAGGTTATTTTATATTCTATAAATCACTGTTTTATCAAACGTGCCAACTATTAAGTAACAACTGTTAATCTTAAAATATTACAATGTCCTTGGCCTTCTCCCTATTCACTACATGCGTAAACTTCCTCTTATTCATCGGTTTTATATAAATGACTGTAACAAAAAAGTATTCAACCTTTGATAGCAAAATTATATATACATTCTTGGAAAGCTCTCAAATACGCGAATTCAAAAATGCAGTTTAAATCAGGTTAAGGTGCGTATCCAAAAAAAATTATTGGTAACTCTAACCAAATATGACACTTAATCATTCAGGCTTTTTCACCTCCCCGTTAAGTATATTTCATAATGTAACCCTTAACGTAACCCTTAACAACCATGTTCTAATCGGTAATTTCTTAAGGAATTCAAATATGCACAGTAAATTATGATTGAGATAGGGATACAAATATTGTTGAGCTTTAATCAAAGTATAAAAATTTTGATATATTTTTGAACAATGTCAATCTTCTCTGTATCAAATCTATGGAAGGGCTCTGTCCCCAGTACATTCAAAAAACAATCTCAAAGCACTATGAGAACACGCTCTATCTATGGCAGTATTCATGTTATCGTTCCTGTCACCAAGAAATCTACTGGGGATAGAGCCTTCTCAGTAGTGGCTCCACGTATGTGAAATAGATTGCCTGTGTCTGTTAGAAATGCCACTAGTGTACAAAAGTCCAAACTCAAAATTTATCTGTTTCCTTTAATAATTGTTTTCCATTTTGTCATTGCATTTCTTTTTGCTGTTGTAGTTTTCATGTTTTGAGCTTTGTATCCCTAGGCAAAGGCGCGATATAAATGTTATTTATTATTATTGTTATATAACATGTTAGGGACCGATCATTATTTATGGTGGAGGGGGGTTGGGTAAACTATAGGGGGGTCATGTAACTTTCATATGTTGAAATAGGGGGGTTATGTAACTTTTTATTCTTGAACAGGGGGGGTTGTGTAAATTTGTTTAAACTATAAAGATGGTGGTGATTGGAGTGATTTTAGAGACTATTTTGGAGTGTAATATGCCATTATTTGTTTGCGCTTCGCGCATATTTTCTTCAAACCTATTGACTTCAAAAACGTTTATTATGAGACGACTTCTGGACAGCAAATCGACAATATGGACAAACAGCTATATAATCATCAACGGTCGAGACTTAGAGCCACAGGGTGTATAATGTTACAAAATCCAATATCATGATTTAAAAATGTGATTTATTGCATGCTTTTACCTCATCTCTGCTTTGCACCAATGCTCACAAAAGTAGAACGTTTCACTGGATTATACGTTTCTGCTCAGAATGTTCTAACTTGTTCGGGTTATAAAGACTCACAAAACCACCCAAAATGTATAAATATGAAGAAAAAATTCCAACCTCGCTACGCTCGCCATTACTAATTTCACAAAATAAAAAGAAGGGGCATCATAACATTATTGGCCGTTCAGATAGGGTACAGACAAAATTTTCCAACGTATCCATGAACAAAATTCCAACGGTAAAGACAGCCCCTTAAGTATGACAAGTTGATATTTTCGGGAAGGAGGGGGGGGGGGGGTGTAAAAAGCTACTGGTTAACAGGGGGGTCATGTAATTTTCAGTTTCAGCCGTAGGGGGGTTAGGTAGTTTTAACATACGAGTCTCAAATTTGTCCCAACCCCCCACCATAAATAATGAATGGTCCCTTAGCATTAGGTCCTGTTTAAATTACAATTGCATATTTAGATTCCTTATGTGATTTCCTTTCAGAAAATATATACTTTTTATGGGGTAGAGCAGTTATTGCTATCCTAATTTGAATCACAGATGGATGGGAACTGTATAGACTTTGTATCATATTATGGTATCATTAACACTTTCCACACGGCAGGCGTCGGCAGACGACGATCCAAAATTTCACAAAATGTTTCAATAATGTAAACATTATTGAATTTCATTACCATATTTCGAACTACCATGAGAAATTATTTGATAAAAGTACAAACATGCCTAGTATTGGTTCAGTAATCCTTGAGATAGACTTTGCATATCAATTTCTTAGGGTCACTTAAAAAACCAGTCCTGATTGCGCTAAAACCCACACTGCATACTGTACTTTGGTCTGGAACCCTCAAACAAAATCCGAAATAAATAGGATCGAGAAAATACAGCGCAGTTCAGCCCGGTTTGTTTTCCGAGACTACAGGAGACAAACCCGTGTTACCCCATTAATTACTAAACTCAAATGGGATACGCTCCACACTCGCCGCCTGGCTCAACAAGCCACCATGATATACAAAATACAATATGGCCTGGTGAACATTCACTTCCCACACAACATTCAAAGGGCTATACATATCTCCAACAGATTGGACCACCCTTTCAAGTATGTAAACAATATACACACATCAATAAATGCACACAAATTCGCCTTCTACCAATGGGCAATCTATGTATGGAACAGACTCCCACTAGCTGCTGTCCTCCACATACATCCATCGGTCAACATATTCAGGACCTCGTCCATGCCTACCATTAGGGCTATGCAGCCTCCACATGGTAGCAACGTCCTTTAATTCCCTACCAGTTTTTAGCGCACCCTTATTTTGAAAAACTTTAAGTAATATTTCAGTACGCGCACCATTTTTCTTCACTGCACATTCTCCGTCTGGCTACGGACGTCACGCACCTAAATCCAGTTTAGCTGCGATCTCAGCTGCAAAGGATTCCACTTATCAAGTATCAAGGACCACACTCTGGTTTCCTCACTTCGACAGCGATAACTCTGGCTATATATAACATACTGATTTTGTACCTCGGTTTTTGAAAAGCTCAAGTATTATTCTTTCAAAATATATATAACTGATATTTTACAAAAATAATAAACCACTGTTTTTTAATTAATTAAAACATTCCATCCTTATTTTACGTGCGAGTTCACACTGTTATTTCTAAAAATGAGCTCTCACAGCGCCTCTGTTTTGGAGGTACATTTTTCAGCAGCTATATTAGCGGAACTATAATAGCTACCGAATTTGTACCTGCGCAGCAATCAATAACAGGTTCTGCTCTATAATAGATCAAAGATACACCACGATTGGTCAAACTAAACCACCGTTCTTCTCTAAAACCAATCAGGGGATCTGTTTCAAATTTTGGTCACATTTGGTGAAACATCAGTCCCTGCTTCAACCTAGTCTAACAGTGCCGGGACGTCCCACTGTCTTTGTAGGGGCAATGTTACACGGACGATGCCTGTGTATTGCATCGTGCATGGTTTGTAAATGACTTTCTATCAACGATCTTCAAGTACCATGTATTTATTATCCATATAAATACTATATAATCTGAAACACACGAAATTTATCAATGCAATATTTTGTTTTGTTAACACAGAACACTGCTTTCTGTGACTAACACCCCTTTTCGCTATAATGAAGTTCTTCTCTGTATCGATGAATGGGCTCAATATTGATTTTGTGATAACCACACACAGGCCAATAGGCTGTATTCATAAAAATAAGTAATTACTAACTAGTAAATGCTATAAGTAAAAGCAACAGCTAGGTAAGTAAAAGGTCTAGTCTAAGCAAGCTAAAAATGTTATTCATAACCATTTGCTAAATGATTACAGCTAGTAAGCCACAGCTAGTAAGTTCTCAAGTAGTTGCTATTGTACTACAGTACCATCTACAAAAGGGGTGGCAAAATGGTTCACTATAGAGACATTTTGTAGTCTTGCTCATCCCTAGCTAATTTAAGTTACTCATTAGTATCTCTTATTTCGCCAACGGACGTTTGGTACCCTGGATCTGACAAATATGCCAAAGTCGTCTCCATTTGTGCCACTGGTGTCAAACGCCCACCATGAGTCTCGGTATTTGGTGCATGGTATGATGGTGTCTGCAAGCCATTCCACATTTTGTTTGTCAAACCTAAATAAAGTTCTGCAAGTGGTAGGGTTGACTTCATCACGATTAAGCCTGATGTTATACACCTTAGGTTGTGGTCTTCGAGGTAAAAACATGACAGAAGATGTGATATGTCTGTACTGGCTAAACAGCAAGCCACAAATGAGGTGCTTGTACAATCACTAGTAAATGCTAGTCAAAGGTCATTTTTATGAATACAAATTGAAGTAGGTGCTAATTGCTAATTTCTCTGGCATTTACTTATAAGTAAAAAGCAATTACTAATGCTTAAAATGTGCAGCTTTTACTTCAAAGTCATTGCTTGTTTCTATGAATAAACATTTAAGTAAAAGGTTAGTAAAAGGGGGTTGTTACTTTAGTAAAAGCAATTACTTATTTTTATGAATACGGCCTAATGTGTGTAGTATTAAAAGTAGGTTTTTAAGTGTCCAAAATCAGCCAAACAAATTGATATGAAAATTGTGAAAGGTTTCTGACAAATCTGTATAGACTTTGTATCATATTATGGTATCATTAAGGTAGCTATATCGGCTATTATACCACTGCAGAAAAACAACTATTGTGCCAAATTAATTATATCTATACTTTTTATTTTGAGACCACATTAAAGACAAGTCTTTGCTCTACCTATTTAAGAACTTTCGGAATAATTTGGATATCTAAATACTATTTGTGGCGAGTCTGTCCGTCCGTCCAATGACTTCGGGTGCAGATCCCTGCCCATGTAATCGCTATGCACAGGGATCTTCGCCCCACGTAGACAACAAACTGTTGCTACGCGCTCACGTATAAACAAAACAAAACATGGCGCACGCGATTGTCGGCGCACACGTAATGGCGCAGACCGTTAGGTGCGTACGCGTTCGTGGCGCAAACTGAGTATTTTCATGGGGCGGGTAAACAGTGTAAAAGGAAGCCGTCCGGTGGCTAACAAGGATAGGAAAAGGACTCCAATTAACTTTAACTCCCGGGCGTGTTTTTGTATGAGTTACACTACACTGGAAAAACTGCAGAACGTGTTCAAATGTAACAGATATAGAACATGTTCTGAATCTGAACATGAATCTGAACATGTTCTGATAACATGTTCTAAATCTGTTACATTTTGAACATGTTCTGGAACACCTGGAGAACACACCGTGAACATGTTCTGAACGCGTCATGTGTTCTGCACATTTTGCAGTGTATATGCATATGATCAGGAGGTAAAAAAGGATCAGATGGCGGGTTGGGTTAACTCTTTCCCTGACAAATTAATTTTTGAAGAAATTGTGAATTTGCACATGCATGTAAATATCAACTTATAATTTGAATATGAGACTCTGTAAGGTAGTAAAACTATATATATTCTGAAAGCTTATGAATGGCCGGACACTTCTGTGAAAATTTCAACGATACCGGCCGATCGTGGCAGTTGCCATGGTAACCATTACCCAGCATGCAATTTTTGTAACATCTTTTTTTACAAATATTTAGTAGTCCTGTATGAAAACTATACTACTTGAGCCCTTCAAAATGCTTTCAAGAGATGGGCATTATTATTCTGAACATTTTGATACCAAATTTGCTGTGGTGGGTTATTTGGTTATGGCGCAACGACCAGAATCGTGTACGATCAGCACGACAAATATACCGTAACCCCAAAATCCAAAATGGCCGCCATACAGGGGCACAAAAATTCAAATGCCTTTAATTACACTAAAAGGCATACCAAATTGTTCGGCTGAGCACAAGGATTCCAAAAAGGTATAGTTTGCCATACTTCCGATGTTTGGTTAACGAGTTATAGGGTAAAACGTAAAAAGGTCGTTTTGACGCATTAATGCGTCTATGTCAGGTAAAGAGTTAATAAAGGAACTGGGAGCGTAAACCGTAGAAACCGTAGGCCTTCATCCAGGAACACGTTATGTATTAAACATGTTATTGTTAAAGTGATTGCGAATTGCTGTGGTATGATGTCAGTGCCTCAACATCGCGGACCCATCTACATATATGTACGATATGCGCGCAGGCCACAACGGGCCCTCAACATGCCTATCATGGGATGTCTTTTATATAAATGGGAATGTTACAGGGACATGTATAAATATAAAGGGACGGTGTAAGCAAACATTTAACTCCAAATAGCTTTAACTCTCGGGCGTGTTTTTCCCGGTTTTTCCCGAGTTAAACTATACATGCATGATCAGGATGAAAAGAGTCAAATCTCTCTGAATCTGAATCTGAATGGTAATCTCAACGCCTCCTTCCGAAGCCAAACGAGATGATATGGTGTGCGTATGTATGTTGTTCTTTTAGTCTTGCGTTGGTGCTTCGTTGCGTCTGATGAAATCAGCAACGTTTGTCTTGAAAGTTTCGGGATTGTTGGTGTTGACTAAGTTTTCAGGGGTGGGAGTACACCGAGTTTCGGCCATCACATGCGCAGTAGACGTTAGCCTCCAGGCATGGGGTACATATTTAGTCGATTTTCACGATGATTCCTACCTTTTTAAATTTCATAACATTTTCATATGATGCTAAGTGTGGGCTTGATGTACTTATTCCACACTCTTTTCGATGTTGTACACGGAAATCGGCGGTTCAAGTCGTGTAAAATGTAAATGTTTATAAATACTAAAAAAGACACGACTTTTTTTCACGTACATTTACGGGAAAAGAACATGTATTTTGACCTTTGAACTATAGCAACAGCGCCTTCCTACCTCGATTGGGTGGGATTATTGGGCGTAAAATGCGAATGATGCGTTAGCGTAGACTTAAGGTTCCAGTCGTTTTCATAGAACGGTCAGGCGGTACAAGTTGCGTTTATTAAAATACGACTGAAAATGCAACCAAGTAGTCTAAACGGGGCATATCAACATGGGGCGCTTCAAAACCTTGTTAGTACTCGTTAGTTCTTTCAATGTTATCAGACAGGGGGAACTTATAATGCATTGGGAATCGCAGTAAGACGAATCGTGTCATGTTTGCCGTGTTGAAAATAATTGGGAGGGTTATGCCATTGCACTGAATCGCTTATCGTTCAATGTGTGACAAGATAGCTCTTTTTGATTGATAAGCCCTACCAACGCGTAAATGTCCGTTGCCCATTTCAATAACTGGTATGAATTGAGATGATTATCTGAAGTTGTATGACTCAATAACCGTATGAATTGAGAGGAATGCACCTCAACAGTAACTGTGGCGAGTATTCTCTTCTACCAAGGAGTTATCATAGTTAAATATAACTAGAGCGGTTCTCGGCTTTCGCGGTTCTCGGGTTTGGCGGTTGGTGGATTTGAATGGTAAAATGATTTTGGACAAAACCTAGCTGGGTCTTGTGGGTTTGGTGTAGTGTATAGTTGTATTAATATGTTGAAGTCAACTTATTTTGTTCTGCCTGTTGACATATTTTTTGGAAGATATATGATTATATGCGGCACTACAAGTAGGCTTCATAAATGTGAAAGAGCTATGTATAGGATTAATGTCTTTAAGTATTTGTTCTAGGCTTGACCGACAAAAGCAAAATTTGAAAAATTAGCCCAAATACCATTATTTGGTTAAATAATTCAATTTTCGTTTGGTACGTTTGAGATCGATGATGCAAAAAAATCAAGCCGCAATCAATTTGGCGACAAAAAAGTCATTCGCATAGAAATCATAATTATTTTTGTTTAAATTCTAGGCTTGACCAACAAATATCAAAATTTGACAAATTAGCCCAAATACCATTATTTGGTTATTATAAAGTCAATTTGTTTGGGTACATATGAGATCGATGATACAAAAAAATCAAGCCCCAATCAATTTGACCACAAAAAAAGTAATTCACATAGAAATCATAACAATTTTTTTTTTAACATTCTAGGCTTGACCGACAAATATCAACATTTAAAAAATTAGCCCAAATACCATTATTTGGTTAAGTAATTCAATTTTTTGGGGTACATATGAGATCGATGATACAAAAAACTCAAGCCGCAATCAATTTGGCGACAAAAAAGTCTTTCGCATAGATTTTTTATTTTTTTATTTTAGGCTTGACCGACAATATCAAAATTTGAAAAATTAGCCCAAATACCATTATTTGGTTAAATAATTCAATTTTCTTTTGGTACGTATGAGATCGATGATGCAAAAAAGTCAAGCCGCAATCAATTTGGCGACAAAAAGTCATTCGCATAGAAATCATAATTATTTTTGTTTAAATTCTAGGCTTGACCAACAAATATCAAAATTTGACAAATTAGCCCAAATACCATTATTTGGTTATTATAAAGTCAATTTGTTTGGGTACATATGAGATCGATGATACAAAAAAGTCAAGCCCCAATCAATTTGACCACAAAAAAGTAATTCACATAGAAATCATAACAATTTTTTTTTTAACATTCTAGGCTTGACCGACAAATATCAACATTTAAAAAATTAGCCCAAATACCATTATTTGGTTAAGTAATTCAATTTTTTGGGGTACATATGAGATCGATGATACAAAAAACTCAAGCCGCATTCAATTTGGCGACAAAAAAGTCTTTCGCATAGATTTTTTATTTTTTTATTTTAGGCTTGACCGACAATATCAAAATTTGAAAAATTAGCCCAAATACCATTATTTGGTTAAATAATTCAATTTTCTTTTGGTACGTATGAGATCGATGATGCAAAAAAGTCAAGCCGCAATCAATTTGGCGACAAAAAAGTCATTCGCATAGAAATCATAATTATTTTTGTTTAAATTCTAGGCTTGACCAACAAATATCAAAATTTGACAAATTAGCCCAAATACCATTATTTGGTTATTATAAAGTCAATTTGTTTGGGTACATATGAGATCGATGATACAAAAAAGTCAAGCCCCAATCAATTTGACCACAAAAAAGTAATTCACATAGAAATCATAACAATTTTTTTTTTAACATTCTAGGCTTGACCGACAAATATCAACATTTAAAAAATTAGCCCAAATACCATTATTTGGTTAAGTAATTCAATTTTTTGGGGTACATATGAGATCGATGATACAAAAAACTCAAGCCGCAATCAATTTGGCGACAAAAAAGTCTTTCGCATAGATTTTTTATTTTTTTATTTTAGGCTTGACCGACAATATCAAAATTTGAAAAATTAGCCCAAATACCATTATTTGGTTAAATAATTCAATTTTGTTTGGGTACATATGAGATCGATGATACAAAAAAGTCAAGTCCCAATCAATTTGACGACAAAAAAGTTGTTTGCATAGAAATCATTTTAATTCTAGGCTTGACCGACAAATATCAAAATTTGAAAAAATTGCCCAAATACCATTATTTGGTTAAATAATTCAATTTTTGTTGGTACGTATGAGATCGATGATACAAAAAAGTCAAGCCGCAATCAATTTGCCGACAAAAAAGTCATTCGCATAGAAATCATAACAATTTTTTTTTTAATTCTCGGCTTGACCGACAAATATCAACATTTGAAAAATTAGCCCAAATACCATTATTTGGTTAAATAATTCATTTTTTGGGGGTACATATGAGATCGATGATACAAAAAAGTCAAGCCGCAATCAATTTCATGACAAAAATGTCTTCATAGGCCTAATGATTTTTTTTTAATTCTAGGCTTGACCGACAAATATCAAAATTTGAAAAAATAGCCCAAATACCATTATTTGGTTAAATAATTCAATTTTCTTTTGGTACGTATGAGATCGATGATGCAAAAAAGTCAAGCCGCAATCAATTTGGCGACAAAAAAAGTCATTCGCATAGAAATCATAATTATTTTTGTTTAAATTCTAGGCTTGACCAACAAATATCAAAATTTGAAAAATTAGCCCAAATACCATTATTTGGTTATTATAAAGTCAATTTGTTTGGGTACATATGAGATCGATGATACAAAAAAGTCAAGCCCCAATCAATTTGACCACAAAAAAAGTAATTCACATAGAAATCATAACAATTTTTTTTTTAACATTCTAGGCTTGACCGACAAATATCAACATTTAAAAAATTAGCCCAAATACCATTATTTGGTTAAGTAATTCAATTTTTTGGGGTACATATGAGATCGATGATACAAAAAACTCAAGCCGCAATCAATTTGGCGACAAAAAAGTCTTTCGCATAGATTTTTAATTTTTTTATTTTAGGCTTGACCGACAATATCAAAATTTGAAAAATTAGCCCAAATACCATTATTTGGTTAAATAATTCAATTTTCTTTTGGTACGTATGAGATCGATGATGCAAAAAAGTCAAGCCGCAATCAATTTGGCGACAAAAAAGTCATTCGCATAGAAATCATAATTATTTTTGTTTAAATTCTAGGCTTGACCAACAAATATCAAAATTTGACAAATTAGCCCAAATACCATTATTTGGTTATTATAAAGTCAATTTGTTTGGGTACATATGAGATCGATGATACAAAAAAGTCAAGCCCCAATCAATTTGACCACAAAAAAGTAATTCACATAGAAATCATAACAATTTTTTTTTTTAACATTCTAGGCTTGACCGACAAATATCAACATTTAAAAAATTAGCCCAAATACCATTATTTGGTTAAGTAATTCAATTTTTTGGGGTACATATGAGATCGATGATACAAAAAACTCAAGCCGCAATCAATTTGGCGACAAAAAAGTCTTTCGCATAGATTTTTTATTTTTTTATTTTAGGCTTGACCGACAATATCAAAATTTGAAAAATTAGCCCAAATACCATTATTTGGTTAAATAATTCAATTTTGTTTGGGTACATATGAGATCGATGATACAAAAAAGTCAAGTCGCAATCAATTTGACGACAAAAAAGTTGTTTGCATAGAAATCATTTTAATTCTAGGCTTGACCGACAAATATCAAAATTTGAAAAAATTGCCCAAATACCATTATTTGGTTAAATAATTCAATTTTTGTTGGTACGTATGAGATCGATGATACAAAAAAGTCAAGCCGCAATCAATTTGCCGACAAAAAAGTCATTCACATAGAAATCATAACAATTTTTTTTTTAATTCTCGGCTTGACCGACAAATATCAACATTTGAAAAATTATCCCAAATACCATTATTTGGTTAAATAATTCATTTTTTGGGAGTACATATGAGATCGATGATACAAAAAAGTCAAGCCGAAATCAATTTCATGACAAAAATGTCTTCATAGGCCTAATGATTTTTTTTTTAATTCTAGGCTTGACCGACAAATATCAAAATTTGAAAAAATAGCCCAAATACCATTATTTAGTTAAATAATTCATTTTTTTGGTACGTATGACATCGATGATACAAAAAAGTCAAGCCGCAATCAATTTGACAACAAAAAAGTCATTCGCATAGAAATCATAACAATTTTTTTTTTAATTCTTGGTTTGACCGACAAATATCAACATGAAAAATTAGCCCAAATACCATTATTTGGTTAAATAATTCATTTTTTTGGGGTACATATGAGATCGATGATACAAAAAAGTCAAGCTGCAATCAATTTCATGACAAAAATATCTTTCGTGTGTGAGCATTTAAAAAAATTAATTAAGTAGGCCTGAGTCTGACCGACAAATGTCAACATTTTGAAAATGGACGCAAATATCATTAATATTAATGTATACATGGATAAATAATTCATTTTTTTTAAAGAACCGATCGTTTCTATGTGCGAGTCGATAATATACATATTTTTTCTATTAAAAGGTATAGCCTTTGCTAGGGATGTTCATATCATTGACTACAGAGGGCGACATTTTTTTGAAAATTAGTTGACCAAAATATGTAGAAAACTCCATGTTTACCTCTAGATGAATACAGCGATCCCGGGACAGCGATGTAGTACGATGTGGCTAGGATGTATTCACTGATGTCTATATAGCCCCGCACAAGCAACTAGACATCATGAAAGTAAACCTTTTTTTACCTAAAATGGTTTAAAATGTGCATGATTTGCCCAGTTTTCAGCAATATGAGGCAAACTACTAGTATGGTTATAACTTGTTTATTATTCAGCCTGTAGGGTTGGTTGAACCATCATTTGTTTTATTGTAAAGTACTTTGTTTCCATGTATTCCATTTTCAAAGAGATAATTTTATTTTCAAAATTTCATGAACATACCTATATGCACTCTATGTTCGAAATAGCGTCGTCATTCATGAACATGATAGCGCGCGCGGATCAGCCCTCGAATTAACCGACGGCACCGACGGCACATGCCGTCGGTGCCCCTCCCGCCTGCCGTACTGCCCTCAAAATATGTCCTTCACCGACGGCAACCCTTGCCGGCCCTCTGAAAGAAATGCCGTCGGTGCCCCTTTGCGAGAGGTATATTAGGCGACCAGAATCGTCGATACAACCATGGTGGTATCCTATCTAGGTGAATACTTTTCGGAAACCTAGGTGGTTAAGGGATGTATAATTGATGACGTAGCAAGAAAAGTAAACAATAAGTTATCCACACCACGATTGATCTGAACGAAGACGGGCTTTCATCTGAATCTGAATCTAATGTGATTTTTGGGATTAGATTTAATTATTTTACTGTGTTTGACAATCAGACAATGATATATGGTAACGTTTTATCAACTCAGCTTTTTATCTAGTGTTATTGTAGTGTTTTACTGTGACGATCAAGATTTTTAAGTTATCATAATATTAATAAAGCCTCTCTAGTCTCTCATCTCATGTCTCTACTAAAAAGCCCTAAATAAGTCTGGAGTGGATGCATGGCCTTATTAGAATTAAAGCATGCTAAGATAATACTAACCCTATAATTCCAGGGCTGTCAACTTTTGGGATTTGCTGGGAGGGGGGCGGGGGGGGGGGGGGGGGGGGGGGGGGTAGCGATGATGTTTTCCTCAAATGAGGGGGGGGGGGGTAGCGATGATGCATGGTCAAAATTGCATGTACTAGGCGGGAGAAAGAGTGTCTAGGCGAGTTGACAGCCCTGTAATTCTATATCATGTATATTTTATATATATAATATATTATTTTTGAATAATAATAGGCTTACAATTATAGGCAGTGGCGTAGCCAGGTTATTCATATTGGGGGTGCGAAAATGAAAATGAACTGACAAGATTTGTGCGAGTCAAGAAATGCGCGCGAAAATTTTCGACTTTACACATATTTTTTGCACGATTGAGCTACATTTTGGCTGTAAACAAGCTTGTACCAAAGAACATTCCATTTTTGGAAGACATATGCGCGCGCAGCACGCAATTTTTTTTTATCTGTGTACTTTTGACCATCATAATTCCATGATTCCTTTGGTCAAATGAACCAACAGTGCCAACCTCAACCGACACAACGTCAATATTGGGGGGGGGGGGGGGGGGGGGGGGGTGATCGCCTCGCCTCGCCCCCCATCTGGCTACGCCATTGATTACAATTTATAGGTCTAGATAGATAGGCGGTATCAGATAGGAATTCCTCAGATACTAGGGTAGTACTCTATAGGCCCTGCTAGTATAATTAGTCGGATTTATACCTGGACGAACATATTGAAGCATCGTTATCGGATCGTTGTGCGCGCAATGCGTGAAGCAGGCAAAGTCTTGATAATGCTAGCCTCGCCAGAGGAGGCTTCCCCATAACTTGTCTCGTGGCGAGGTGGCGCGTCGTAACACTGCTGCGCACCGTAGTTCTGTTGGTGGATCGTTTGATCGCAAGTTCAATTTGATATACATATACCAACATGGCAACAAAGCCTCATCCCTATGCCTACTTCAGACCGTGCTGGGCGTGCAGACTGAAGAAGTAGGCATGTATGGCGCACCGGGGTTCGGAAGTTATGTAGAAATGTTAACGCGCATCATGTGACGCGCGTCCTTTGAAAACAGTTACTGTAATATAATATTACTTAATTTTCACCAATTTATTTTAGGTGGTTGTATTCAACCAAAATGGTTATTGAATACCATCTAGGTAAATTAAAGAGATTTAAATGAATCAATAGAAAATTGAAAACAGTTTAAATATGAAATTAATGAATTAACATTTATTTTGGGTGGTTGTATACTGAACCAAAATGATTATTGAATACCATTACCACCATTTATAAATTGAGTTATATATAAATAAATTAATAGCATAAAATCAAAAACAGTTTAATGTGAAATCAATTAATTTACATTAATTTATTTTAGGTTGTTGTATACAACCAAAATGGTTATTTAATTCCACCATAAATATATAAATAGAGTTAAAATGCATCCATAGTATTAAATTGAAAAAGGTTTTAATATGAAATCAAATAATTTACATTAATTTATTTTAGGTGGTTGTATACAACCTAAAAGGTTCTTGAATGCCACCATAGATAGATAGAGTTTGCATCCATAGTATTAAATTGTAAAAAGGTTTTAATGTGAAATCAAATTATTTACGCTATTTTATTTTTGGTGGTTGTATAAAAATTGTTATGATGAATACCACTATAGATAATTACACTTACAGGGTTAAATGTATCCATAGTTTGAAATTGAAATACCACCATAGAAAAATAGAGTTAAAAAATGCATCAATAACTAGTATTAAATTGAAAACAATTTAAGGTGGTTGTATACAACCAAAATGGTTATTGAATACCACCATAGATAGATAGGGTTATAAATGCATTCATAGTATTAACAAATAATTTACACTATTTTATTTTAGGTGGTTGTATACAACCAAAATGGTCATTGAATACCACCATAGATAGATAGAGTTATAAATGCATCCATAGTATTAAATTAAAAACAGTTTTAATGTGACATAAAATAATTTACACTATTTTATATTAGGTGGTTGTATACAACCAAAATGGTTATTGAATACCACCATAGATAAATAGAGTTATAAATGCATTCATAATATTAAATTGAAAACAGTTTTAATGTGACATCAACTAATTTAACACTATTTTATATTAGGTGGTTGTATACAACCAAAATGGTTATTGAATACCACCATAGATAAATAGAGTTATAAATGCATCCATAGTATTAAATTGAAAACAGTTTTAATGTGACATCAAATAATTTACACTATTTTATTTTAGGTGGTTGCATGCAACCAAAATGGTTATTGAATACCACCATAGATAAATAGAGTTATAAATGCATCCATAGTATTAAATTGAAAAAGAAGGTTTTAATGTGACATCAAATAATGTACACTATTTTATTTTAGGTGGTTGTATACAACCAAAATGGTCATTGAATACCACCATAGATAGATAGAGTTATAAATGCATCCACAGTATTAAATTGAAAACAGTTTTAATGTGACATCAAATAATGTACACTATTTTATTTTAGGTGGTTGTATACAACCAAAATGGTTATTGAATACCACCATAGATAGATAGAGTTATAAATGCATCCATAGTATTAAATTGAAAACAGTTTTAATGTGACATCAAATAATTTACACTATTTTATTTTAGGTGGTTGTATACAACCAAAATGGTTATTGAATACCACCATAGATAGATAAAGTTATAAATGCATCCACAGTATTAAATTGAAAACAGTTTTAATGTGACATCAAATAATGTACACTATTTTATTTTAGGTGGTTGTATACAACCAAAATGGTCATCGAATACCACCATAGATAGATAGAGTTATAAATGCATCCATAGTATTAAATTGAAAACAGTTTTAATGTGACATCAAATAATTTACACTATTTTATTTTAGGTGGTTGTATACAACCAAAATGGTCATTGAATACCACCATATAGATAACGTTATGCATCCTTAGTATTAAATTGAAAACAAGTTTTAATGTGAAATCAAATAATGTAAACTAATTTATTTTAGGAGGTTGTATTGTATACAACCTAAAAGGTTATTGAATACCACCATAGATAGTTATTAATACATCCATAGTATTAAATTTAAAACAGGTTTAATGTGAAATCAAATAATTTACACTATTTGATTTTAGGTGGTTGTATACAACCTAGGTGGTCATTGAATACCACCATAGATAAATAGAGTTATAAATGCATCCATAGTATTAAATTGAAAACAGTTTTAATGTGACTTCAAATAATTTACACTTTTTTATTTTAGGTGGTTGTATACAACCAAAATGGTTATTGAATACCACCATAGATAAATAGAGTTATAAATGCATCTATAGTATTAAATTGAAAACAGTTTTAATGTGACATCAAATAATTTAACACTATTTTATTTTAGGTGGTTGTATACAACCAAAATGGTTATTGAATACCACCATAGATAGATAGAGTTATAAATGCATCCATAGTATTAAATTGAAAACAGTTTTAATGTGACATCAATAATTTACACTATTTTATTTTAGGTGGTTGTATACAACCAAAATGGTTATTGAATACCACCATAGATAGATAGAATTATAAATGCATCCATGAAAAACAGTTTTAATGTGAAATCAAATAATTTACACTAATTGATTTTAGGTGGTTGTATACAACCTAGGTGGTCATTGAATACCACCATAGATAGATAGAATTATAAATACATCCATAGTATTAAATTGAAAACAAGTTTTAATGTGAAATCAAATAATTACATTATTTTATTTTAGGTTGTTGTATACAACCGAAAGAGTTATTGAATACCACCATATGTAAATAGAGTTATTAATACATCCATAGTATTCAAGTTAAAACAGTTCTAATGTGAAATCAAGTAATATACACTATTTTATTTTAGGTGGTTGTATACAACCAAAAATGGTTATTGAATACCACCATAGATAGATAGAATTATAAATGCATCCATGAAAAAAGGTTTTAATGTGACATCAAATAATTTTGAATTCCAGATATTAAGGAATGAAATAAAATTTTAAAAACCACATACCCAGCATAGTTTGCATTGTAACCTACATTTTAATTGTTTGTTTCAGATTGAAAAGTTTGCAAACAAGTACTAGTTGCGGCAACAGTATGCCACGTCAAGGAGGTAAGTGCAACAATTTTCAGTAAATTTTATTTAAAGTCCTATTTTTTAAAGTACTTAAATGAACTTTACAAAAACTGAATTGGAAATAAAGTTGTAATATATTTTCATACAGACAGGATTAATAGCAATAATATGTGTTGCCTACAGACCCAAGGATAAATAAGCTTCACACAAGAGTATAGGTGCAGAAGTATAGGTGCGGTTTGTTGTCGTCTATATGTGAAATGAGATGCACAATCACAAGCAAGTGTAAACGTTTGTGACTTATGCCAAACAAAGAAGAAGGTTTGTCTCAGAAATATTTTGCAAAAAGCCAAGTGCTGTGCGATTATTTTTTTTTATTTTTTAGAAAAAAGGCTATGAGGTATGCATTTTTTTGTTGTGGCTAATCCAAGCTTACAGAGACCTTTTTAATTTGTTTTTGTAAAAAATAAAAAAATAAAAAATATTAGGTAGGATTAGGCCTCAGTGCGTAGACCCACGCGCCATAGCTCATTTCACATACCACGCGGGTGGGCTTCTGAGACAAACAATCTTCTTTGTTTGGCCTTATGCTGGCCAAATGCATTGAGGAAACAACCAAGAAAATGTGTGACTGCCGAACAAACACAAATTTAGTGGCGAACCCTTTAATCTAATTGGTCATAGTTATATTATGTAAAAAGGTAGAACTTATTCAACAACCCTCTTATTGCTTGTTTCTAGGTACTTCATCAAAATTGAGTGAAGAGGAAACAACTACTGATCAGGATCATCAGGACTGTTATCAGGAATGCTGTGAAGTGGTTAAGCGATTGGTCAAACGAAAATCAACCAGATCATTTAACGATGCAAATGGGAGAAGGGGTAAAAAAATAAACCAATAGTATTTTTATGTGCTAAATATTCACTTGTATTGTGTTCAGATTCTTTAACTCTATAATAAACCATATCAGACCAACATTTGAAAAAAGTGGATTATCGGAGTCGTCAAACAGGTGTCTAACGCTTCTGAAAAACTTTGATTTGAAATGGTCTATATAAATGTAATTCTAGATTATTATATCTTGTGGGTAAATTCTTGCTGATCTAATAAATAAATTAAGACACAGGCAGTAGTCAAGCACACAAAAAGTGGCTTGTATTGTTTTCCCGCACACAGGACTTCACAGACACTTTGCAGAATTTTCTTCCAGTATTTTTTACTACTTTCTCTTATTTAACTAGGCCATGTTAAAAAGGAGGGTATATTATATATCATCAAAATTTGAAAATAATTTATCATTATGGTATTTTTATACTGTAAAAACAAGGAAATGTCATAGGCACTTATTTACCATTAAATATTCAATGCACTTTTTTAGAACTTATGTTGCAGACAATCAATTCAATGACCATGTAGTGGTGTATCTGGGGTATTTTAAAGGGGGAAGGGCAGAGGGTTTTTTCATGGCAGACTTTTAGACTTTTTCTCTGTGGACTTAAACTTTTGTTGACCAGGCTGATAGCCACCCACTGCCTCGTCAACAAACAAAAAACTTTCTCAAATTGGTGCCTATCGCACCCACCACACATACTTTATTTACCGAAAATTAAAAAATCACTTCCACCAGTTGGCCCAGTACTTTTAGCTGTTCTTCCCGGTCTATGAGCTGTTCTTCCGGGTCAAAGCCTTCAGGAAGGACACTCTGAATTCCTCCCCTCAGAGATACACTACTGCAATAACATTTTAACTATAAAATCACTGTGAGTTAGTTAAGAACACAGAGTTTGTACTTTAATGCATTACTTTGCTTCAATTATTTCATGTCAATTTTTATGGTCATTTTATCAGAGTTTCACGCTTAATACCTTTTTTTGCAGTTATATTTTTGTTTCATTTTAAATATATATACCAATGTTAATAATACTTCCGGACAACCTGTATCAGACCATGTCTGTATTTTCCTTATACTCAAGGTCGGTATGCACAAAACAAATTAGTCCAAGTATAAATTAGTTGTTAGTCTTACCATGAAGCTAGAAGACGGTCTTCTAGCTTCATGGTCTTACCAAAGGGAACTTTTACTTAATTTTTCCCTACTGTTATCAAAACAAAACCCAAAAGGTTTACTGTTTTTATCTGATATAACCTACTTTGTTAAATAATTTAACAAATATTGCAATAAATAATAGCACTGAATTAGGTGTGTGAATATCAAAATAAATCCTTTATACATATAAGGACTATCCTTCATTTAAATCAGTATTTTATGTAATTTTCTTGCTATTTGGCACAAAGTAATATTGAAAGTAAGCTTGCTGCTTTGTCATGCATGGTAGATTTTGTCAATTTAAATTTCAACACATTTAATTTGTAATTTTTTGTCAATTTTTTTACAATTAGACCTTGCCAAAGTTGCATTACACTACAAACAGAAAAAAGCAAGAAAGCCAATTTTACAAGTTAAGCGAAGTCATCCAAATGCAAAACCAAGTGTCCGTGGAGGAAATTCTGCATGCACAAGCCAAATGGACAGTCAAGGTAATTGCTTTGATATGGGTGTTTCCACAGTAATGATACCTTTTTTTTTTTTGTGGCTCTAAATGTTGTTTCAAATTGATTTTCTAGCTCATATTTGGCCAACACTACTGTAAAGTAGCAGGGAGATAGCGAGCAAAATTTCAGAATCCTAGCTTAATGTTGATTTTTTTTTTTTACACAAACCCTATGGTAACGGTTGTAACATTTTTTTGACATACATATGTTACAACCGTTAACTTTTTAATTTTGACATACAAAATATAAAAGGCTAAATCTTGAAAAGTTGACCATGTATGTGGGTTGTGCTTATTTCTTCAGTTGACGGACATCAATTACTTGAAACAAAACCAACTCGGGGTAATTTTGATCAATATCAGGGTGTGGAGAACTCTGCGAATGCGTAACGGTTGTAACGTATGTCAATGTTACAACCATTATAAAAACAGTCACGAAATGTCATAAAATGTCATGAAATTCGAAAATATGACAATATTTCAAAGTCCTTTTACATTATTCAGGTAGCCTCAATGTGTTGAATTACAAAAAACAAGGAAAGCCCTCCTAACAATTGATATCTGCTTCAGGAGGCCATTCAGTATGTAATTTTTAATGTTTGACATACAGAAATGTGACATTTCTGTATGTCAAACATTACTAAATGGCCTACTGAAGCACATATTAATTGTTAGGAGGGCTTTCCTTGATTTTTGTAATTCAACACATTAAGGCTACCTGAATAATGGGAAAGGACTTTGAAATATTGTCATTTTTTCAAGTTTCATGACATTTTATGACATTTCATGACTAATTTTATAACGGTTGTAACATTGACATACATTACACCCGTTACGCATTCGGACAGTTCTCCAGACCCTGATATTTATCAAAATTACCCCCAGTTGGTTTTGTTTCAAGTAATTGATGTCCGTCAACTGAAGAAATATGCACAACCCACATACATGGTCAACTTTTCAAGATTTAGCCTTTTATATTTTGTATGTCAAAATTAAAAAGTTAACGGTTGTAACATATGTATGTCAAAAAAATGTTATAACCGTTACCATAGGGTTTGTGTACAACAACAAAAAAATCAAAATTAAGCTAGGATTCTGAAATTTTGCTCGCTATCTCCCTGCTACTTGCCAAATATGAGCTAGAAAATCAATTTGTAACAAGATTTAGAGCCACAAACAAGAAAAGGTGTCATTACTGTGGAAATACCCATATGTATAATTCATACTCATCATTATAGCTAACGATTGCACTATTGTTCTCTATGTAGAACAAAGACAGCCCAATATATTGCTCTAATTTTTAATTGGACCCCCCACCAGAACACCCAATAGCCAGGTTGTAGCCCAATTTACTACCCGCTGTACCTAGCAACACCTCCCTAGCATTACTTCCTCTTAGGTGCCGTTACGACTGGTTGTACGGTCTAGGTAAAGGTAAAACTGGTTAGTTTTTCTCCCTCGTAGGGATGCATAGAAGCCCCAATAGGGTCCCAATATTCATTTGCATTAATTCTGTCATTCTGATGGTTTTCAAATTCATCCATTTTCTTTATCTGTTGAAGGATATTGAATTATCTGTTAACAAACAAAATCAGCTTCCTTGAATACATGAAGTGTTCCAATGAGCTTTAAGGGTCTGAAGGCACCATTAGCATTTATACACTGCTGTCTTACGATATATATATCGTATAGGTATTTCCATGACTTTTAAATCTTCATATTAAGCAACATGTGACAGTCAGCTCCACCTTTGTGTCACATTCGGGCTAGTTGCTGATTAACACAGCAAATTCCTTCCTCATCTGGAGCAAATTTATATCAAGTTGTGGTGTTTCAAACAACTTGATACAAATATTCATTAATTTGCATGGTGACAATCCTTCTCTAACATTAATCATTATTTCAATTCAAGGTTTTAATTAAACGTATCATATCACAGCAATATGCTGAATTACAACAATATTTACAATCAATGTTATAGAAAAAACAATAGAAACAATATTATGTATAAATATAACTTAGCTTACTACCCACCCCCCTACTCGTACAGATCTATAATGTTCGATTCAAGAGTTTGACCATGTATGGAATTGAGCTTTGTATGTAACGCATGGTACATGCTTGTAGGTACAGTTCATTTGTGAGCACTACGGAGAGTCATATACACTCCAAGGTCAATGATTAAGTCATTAAATGTGTCCCTCTTGTGTTGTTTTTGTTGTTGTTGTTTTTGTTGTTGTTGTTTTTGACACAATAAATTGATCTCCACTGGTGTGTTGATGTGCTTTGTGGCAAATGGTTCTTTCAGGAACTAATTTAATCCATGTTTTGGGGTAATTTCCTTGGTATTTTTACAGATATCCAATTTACATCATCAAGTATTGTACCTGTTGAGGAGAACTACCAAGCAGATTCAGAACTACCTAGCAGCAGTGCAGTTGTGGATCCTGAACCACTGCAAATAGAACAAAGAAACACTCAGGTATGATTAGATCAACACATTGATTGGTTCAATTTGGTTCTTTCCAACATGACATACCAACAGGTTTATGCGGGAACTTAGTTTGTGAGTTTTAATGTGTACATGATGTTCTGTATATTGCGGCACAAACATCACAGCCATTACCATACCAATAAAATAGGACTGATAGTTCAGCCGAGTTTATCATGAAATGACAAAAGAATGAGAACAGGAATGTCATCACATTTTATGATACCAGTAGCCCAATGGCATATCGGGGGTCACTTGTCAGAGGGTCAAAGTGGGTTTTTTCCTGGTGAATTCGAGTTCGACCCTAAGGTTATGAAAAATAGGGTGGCTGCCATCAATTTTACCGAATGGCTTGGCATTATAACCATATTTACACTGTTTTTCGAGCATCATTAGGATAAATGTTTGTTTTAAAGGGGCTTCTATGATGATAATTCTGAACCAATATGTGTGTAGCATACTGTACACACATCTTGATTTTTTAAGTACATATATTGTCAAGTGTTTGCTTGTAATACACATATTTTATGAAAACATGATCTATTTTTTAATACGGTCGAAAAAAAAGTTTACAAGGCTGTGCACATTATCATTTTTGAGTAGATGAAGAGCTGATATTCAAAGGGCTTACGTCCACTTTTTTTTAAAATGAGTTATAACCGGCATTTATAGTATTTTGGTAGTAGTTTCTAGCAATGCAAGTTGAAAAAGACCTTGCGCCATCAGTAGCTCAATGCACAAGTCTGAGTTGTTCTGCAAAACGACTTCTGTCCGTGGCTGACCGATTTAAATGCCTTCCTGTATTTAATTAATGGATAGATGGGTGTATAGACGTTATTCGTAATTGGCGATTTCATGTCAAAGAGGGAGACTTACTCGATGTCACGCCGATAAATATACAATCTCGTACTTTTACTGCAATATAATGAACTGTGAACTTCTACATTTTCCTAGATAGTGTCAGTTACCAGCAAATATTTAATTTCAAACTAGTGGAATAGATAGTTTATACGTTCAAGTTTATTTCATGAAAGTAATAAGGTCAAATATTGAACAGCTCAGAAGTATGAAGCATTTGTTATGATTAGTGCAAAGTTCACCACATTGAAAAACTACACCACTCTCATCTGAGCTACATCCTTAGCCTCGTTTTCGGAGCACTAATTGCTCTGAACATGCTCATTTGGATAGCACGGCCCTCTTTTGACGTACATGCGCCAATTATGAATAACGACTATTAGATGCCACCTTCTACTGTAGTAACACCGGAGATTGAAAAACTGATCACTTTGAATGTCTGTCTTTCCTGAAGCCAGCCTTTTTATCTGGTATTTCTATTGTTACATTGTTTTCTATGAACTTAAGATAATTGAGAGAGGAACTTTGCTGGCATGTGCTCTGTAATTCATGGTCCTGTTTGCCAGATTGTATTACACCCAGAAGAAATCTATTTTCCCAATTGAGATTAACAATGATTATGTTTGCCTTTTAGGGTTCCTTAAATTATAATATGACTTCTTCATGCTATCAACTCTCTCCATCATGTTGTCAGAGCTTTAGTAATTACTCGTCTCAACTATGGAAACATTCTTCTATTTGGAACTACATAATATGAATTATTAATATTAATGTTGTTATACATTTCTATTAAACCTCCTTTGTAATTGGTCTTTGCTTGATCAGTACCCACCATTCACAACTGTATAGGGCCCAGCCAACTAGACGCTAGCTTTTTACTAGGGAGCTGGTCTATGAAACCACACACACCCCACAAATATGTATCACTGTGCATGACTGCACGCATAATGGCATGTGCAGTGCTAACACGGTAGATTCAAATGCACATTCCCTGTGGTTATGCCTGGTGAATCATTTGTTTGCATACAAATAAAGCTAAGAGGGCGTATAGAATGCATACTCATTGCTTAAATATGTGCAGTTTAAAAACAAAATCATAAAATGTTCTCATACCATTTTGTTTTGTATGTCTTACACTTTAATTTGATAGGTCACAAACCCATATTAAAGGTATGGTTATGTTCAAATAAAGTCTCGAATATAGGTAATTAATTATGCATGTTATTTAAATAAAGAGAAAAGTACAAAGAAATGTTTTAATTTGCTCATACAAAAATGTCGGAATGAAGAATATGCATGTTATATCTTATTCCCAGGCTTCCATGATGTACACATCTTTAGATAAAAAGTCAAATGTGTTTTTGACTAGATGCTAATTAAATATGCATAACATATTCAAATAAGCTTAATTAGCAAAATAGTTGTCATACAAATTTGCGTTGAGGTTTTGATGTCATGTGTCTTCAAACTTGACTTAATTAGAAGAAAAGTTTTATTGTTATTGTCATGTAAGTGATGTTGGTTAAAACAGGCATTTATGGTAAGTTAAGTTGCAGTGTACAAAATATATCATAGATAGGGGCTTTTGTTTAAATCCGGTGAGGTTAACTTTGAACGCTGCAGGAAGGTGTATGTTACAAAAACAATTATATATAATGATGTTGGTTGAGGAATTGAACCCGGGATTCTTGTGTGGGAGTGCTAGAGTGTGGACACTATGCTACAGTAGACTAACTGTTTTGGCAAAGTCATTGATAAAGATATATTTAAAATGGCGTTACTCAAGCATCACATTTCTTACGCGTTGCTGATCCCATTCTTCTTTCGAAATTAAAACAATGAAGCGATTAGCATTTTAAACAATGGGAGTTGTTCATTAGGACTCCAGCTTCCTGTGGGTGCTGCTCAATCTCTAATATCTTTAGTATTACATGCACTAGGGCTATGAAAATTGAGCGTAAAATATTGCAATGTTGTATGGTGGTTCCATGTTCAAAATGGTTACAGGCCGAAATGCTATGCAATGCGGGAAGATCATCAAGGCTTCTGTGGCTTATGACATAAACCACCTGAATGTTCCTAGGACAAACAAGGTCTTGGGTAAGAAATCATTCAGTGTTGCTGGTCTGCAGTCATGGAACAATCTCCTTCATAATATAAGAGAAACTGACCAAATCTCACAGTTCTGTTGTATTCTTAAGACTCACCTTTTTCCATACTATTTTGAGTTCTGTGTCGCATGAGCTATGACGTATATGGAATAGCGCCTTATAAAAAGTAATTGGTATGTTATTTTATGGAAGGCAGACCTTGGTCCCGATGGATTGACCAAATAAGATTAATTAATGGACACCCTCCCTCTCCATGATTGTTACTCCTTTGCTGAAATTGTAATCTGTGGCATAGTATATACCTGCAAGGTCAAAAGCTGTCAGTAATGACAGGAGCGAACCAACCAACCAAATTAAAATAAATGTGTTGACTGAGTTTGATTAAAATTAGTAGGACATTTTTGGTTATTTAAGATTGTAATTGGACAAATTGGTTGTATTCTATATATTTTGTCATTTATTGCAATCTTAGGGACAAAAGTATCAACTATTTTTACTCTTACATATTCTGATTAGCTTTAGGTACAGGTAATTTGCTCAGATTTTACTTATCATATTTGTCCCATTTGTCATGTATTTGATTTTACTTACAATCTAAATTCTTTTCTTTTTTGTGATTTGTGATCTTAATCTTACAGAATCATGATTGGGATATCTACTGGCACATGTTAGCAAAAGACAGCCTTGTGTATTTAATTGGTGCATTGCCTAAGATTATTACGTTCAAAGATTTCCTACCAAGTTTGCAGCGCCTGAGAGTAAGTATATTTATAAGTTATATTGAATGTGTACATAGGTTAATTGTTTCTGCATTTCAGTTAAAAATCCTGTTACCATTTTTGGTATTACCTGAAATTAGTTTGAAGAAAAAAATGAGCGATTATATTGGTTGATGCCTGTATGTGGGGGTGTTAACTGCATGGGGATAGTTTTCTTCGAGTAGCGTAGGCTATAAGCGATGCTAGTCTATGGGTAATGGCCCCAATTAGTTTTTGACTATCCCTAAAATATTTTGATTAATTAAGTAGTAAATCTTCCTAACTTATGCAGGACCCATGTGAACTGATTTGCTATAGTTCTGTTAGGGGCACTGTGTGGAAATGTGGCTGGTATATAGATAGCACCAAAAACATGTTAAGATGATCTGATTGAAATGTGGCTGAAAAAATAAAATAAGATGAGGAACCGTTCAATTGGTGGATCGTTTGTTCATGGGTTTGTTGATTTCAACTGATACACAAATTGCAATCTTCCAATGCAGCCTCGTCCCCATGCCTCCTTCATACCATACAGATTGAAGATAGACATGTTTAGCGCACCATAGTTCGGAAGTCACATACAAATGGTGGTCCTGTGCATATTAAGTTCATATATCATGTTCTATGTGCAACAAAGACACATTTCCTAACTACTTGACTGAAATTTGTGGAAAATTGAGACATAGTTTATTTTACCCCTACCCTTATTGATTATTTAACCCTCCCTCCTCAATGTTTATTTTACCCCACCCTCTTTGGATTGTCCTATCAGCTATGTATCTGAATCTTTGCTTTCTGAGTCTCAAATCAGTTGAAACAAATAACATATGTTGCTTTATTTTTTCTTTTCTACTTCATAGGAGAACTATGTGGTTGTGGAACGAAGGAGTATGCGGTTCAGTGACGGTGCATGTACATGGATCTATTCATGTTCATGTAATAAACACAATGCAAAGTATATAAAATCACTCAGCAAAGAAGTGGACATTTCTCTAACAGGTACAAAATAAGAATCAGTCTTGTAATATAAGTCTTGCATTTCCCCCTTTATGTCCATGGTATAATTTAAGATTTTAGCCATTACAGTGGTTGAAGATACCCATTATGAGCAATATTTGCATTAAGGATGTTCAGGAGATGATGAGCTGATGAGCACCTTTCTACCAGCTAGCATGCCTATAAAGTTCTGTGTGTTCTCTAGATGTGCAGGAACATCAATATCTGAAAACTGGCTCTGGGCATCTCTGTTCAACTGGCTCTGGGCATCTCTGTTCTCCTGTTATTTAGAGTTTAGTTATGTTGGACGATTCGTTGTAAACGGTTAAAATGTAGACGCTAAGTAAATTTGCAGTTAAAACGTTTATTTGTGATATATTGGTATCAGAACAGTTTTCACTTTAACTACATGGACTTGGTCAATAGTACTACCAAGTGGCCTTAAGAGTTGTTGGTACTGAACAGCATCTACCTCTTATGATGACCTACCATAAAGAGTATTTTGAGGCCAATGTTATTCAAGATAATCAAGTATTGACCACTCCAAAATCAGGTTTAATAATAAATGTAACAATGCTGATAATCATACAAAGACAACACAGAGAACTTTAAAATAAAGCTAGTTTGATTATATATGATACACATACGTAGGATTGAAATGTTCATGGTTGTACAACACTCAGGAGGCACTATATTTATAATTCAATATTTGGTAATTTATGCTCTGTTGCACTGTAATAAGCAAAACAATCCACTAAAATCTGATTTTCAAAGACAAAAGTTGTTTTTGTTTTAAAAAAATAGTATGTCACCCTTTTGGAATATTGTACTTTATGGTTTTGCCACTTAAACGTGTTGCCCAAATGTACGGATAAGACATGGAGCGTGATAATACATGTCATGCAATTCAAGTAATTCCGGTAAAAACATGCACACGCGCATCTCGCTAAATACTCTGCGCTTGTGAATTATTAAACTTGCCTGCTGGTTTGAAGCTTTAAATAATATCAACTTAAAATTGTCACTTTTGATCCATCAGTTTCCAAGGTAGGGTAGGCGTGGTTATGGAGGTCTACACTTGGCTATCAAAAGCAGTGTAACGGGTGTGAAAAGTTAGTTTGAGGCAGGGTTTTAGGGTACTAAAATATGTGCTAGGAAACTGACCATAGGCCTATTTTATAATTTTGTTAGTGGATTTAACTTAACAACTTAAAGGAATCTGACCAACATATATGTCTATAATGTCTACATATCAGTTGCTTAGAGGTAACTGTGAGAAATCAAAACATTTTTTACTTTGGAAACAAGGAATTTCACGATTGGCGTCCTGAGATTCTGAGGGCCTGACTGCTCACACATTGTCTCTCGAAAGTTGCTTACGATGGGACAGGATCATAACGCTAACAAAGAGGCTGAAAGGCAATGCAAGCTCTGATTGCTTTGTATTTAAATAAAAATCGTTCTACCATAGTTTGAGAATCTCATTGTTTGGTATGCATACTAATTTATAGCGCTAATAGTTAAAATGATTATGAACTGGCGATTGGTTTTTTAATTAGCTGTTATTGCAATAAACATGACCCACTACATAAAAACGAGGAACATCTCAACTTAGATATTTCTTTCAGACTTTTTGTGTTTCTCTTTTAACAGCATTTGAGAAAGATACTGTCAACTGCACCCATATGAAAATAGCTCAAGAAGCTTTCAAAGAATTAGATGTGGTGAATGGTTATATTGCTGATACCTTTTTTGACGATGTTCCTGGTAAGTAGACAATTTGATACTGTGGCTAATACTTCCTTTCTTCATTAACCTGTACCATCCTCAAACCATGTTGTTTTATTAACCCCAACTGCCTGTAATACCATATAACTTTATAATCATCACCACTATCCAAAAGTGCATTAAACTTGTGGGACGGCTCGTTAATGGTGTGCAAGTTTATTTTGCTAGGTGTACTATATGATGCGTTATGTGTTATGCGCCGACTGCATAGTTACAGTATGCATCAACATAAACAAACACGTCCCCGACAACAGTGTATAAAAGCCCAGGATTTACCCGTATTGGATCGACTTCTATTATCAGTACAACATTAACGGCTTTTAGATGAAAAAGGACACAAACACACCCCACCCACCACACCCCTCACACATACACCCTACTGTTTTTGCTAAATGGGGACACACCCCCATCTGAAATTTGTCGTCTAACCATGGACCTTTTAGACGTATTACGCCTCGGTAAACTCTAGGCATGTGTATTTTGCGTCCATTTGGATGCGGAAGTTCCCAAAAATAGATGGCGCACTAATAATCGACTCACAGAAGCACACATTTCCGTTTAGACGCATTTTGTTACCACCTCATCGGCAAACGCGCATTTTTCAAACTTTAACGGGAAGACTGATCAGGACTACCCAGTGTCAAATCCCACATCTGACACTGTTACGTGATTTAGATTCACCATACCATGTTTGTATTATATCAGGTAATAAGCCGTTTGGGGTTGGGGTGTAATGAAGTATGTGGTTTGTGAGGTAGGGCCACTGCATGGTTACAGTACGCATAGAGATAAACAAACATGGCCCGTAGGAATAGTCTGAAAAAGCCCTTGATTTGAGCTATGTTTGCCCATATCTTGGTCAATCCTGTACGGTTTTCAGCCATTTATAGCTTATAGCCGGTTGACAGAAAATTTGACACTAGACGCCAGGCTGGTATTGGTAGCATTCGACTGCAACCATATCAAAATTTATTCGTCATGGCCATTGACCTGACCATGATCGTGCACAACATTATTCATTAATGTTCCAATCATTTTCAGCATTAGAAACATGGCAGGTTGATACATTTTAGCTCCTTATAGAGGGCTACTACAAACTTAACTTGGTTTTCTTTGCATGCGTGACAGAAAACTTTTAGTATATAACTAATGGCACACAAAATTTAGGAAATGACAAGCATGAAGCATGAAACACACAAAGTGCATATGATGCACATATGCTATAACATTTCCATTTTAGTAATGTTTTAAAATATAGTTATACATATTAAGATCCATTTTATTTACTGCTGTTACAGGTAACCCAGATCATCAGTATTCAAGAGACAAGGTATGCTTCTACTTTGTTTGTTGTTTATTAACACATAAAATGTTGCTATCGACACGGAAACTATACCTCATAACCAGTCATGAAGATGACATTCTGTAGTTCCTGGATAAAGACAAATAGCTGTAATTTTCTTGCTCGACATGTCAGTAGCCTTCGACCCAGATAAATGTATATAGATAGCAAGTATTAATAGTCTGTTTGGTCTAGTCTTTATAAACCTTGGTTGAGATTTTATGTGTACTTGTACCACCAGGCAGTATTAACAATAAGTGTTTGAGAACAAAAGAAGTTTACTTTTTAACACCACCCCTGACGGAGATATTATTCTTGAAAATGACTTATTATTTTTTAAGCCTTTCAACATACACTGAGTCTAAAAAGAGAGATTTTAAACAGACATCTCTTGAAATCCACGGATTTAAGATATTTTTTCTTCACATTTGCCTGCTGCAACATAACTCTCCATGTTAGGGCTCAATGTCAACTCCACATGTCAATTAATCGCTACCAGTCATTTCTGTCACAGCTAAGCCAATGTTATTCAAGAAACACTTTGTTAATGTGGATATTCAAAGGTTGTAAATATCTGAACTTTGAGGACTACCTTCATTTACCTGAATACTTCACAGAGAAGATATGTGACGTGTTCTACCGAAACCAGACACTTTTGGGCAAGATATCAAAATTGAGTTAGTAATTGATTATTAAAGCAGAGATCTTCAGTTTTACCATGGTACCTTTATTTTTAATCAGACTTCAAAAAGTGGAGTTAAATCATTTTCAAGTTCATGTTTATGAAAACTCCAAACTGAGATATCGTCCTTTAAAGATGTACTTACAATGTACTTATAAATGATTTTTTCAACTTTTACACAATTTTTTTCTTATGTATTATTTGTCCTTTTGGCAGGTGTATCCAGTGTATCCCTTGGATATAGATTCGACACTGTGTGTCCATGATACCAAAGAAAACACGTACGGGATTGTAACGCTCAAGGATTCCAACTTTTGGTGTTGCACATGTCAGAAGAGTATGTGTGGTCATGCACGGTTTTTACATGGCCAAGCCATCATCAAAGACGACATGCCAGTAAGCTTGCAGGAGATGATAGGGGAACACATTGAGAGAAAAGGTCATAGGAAAAGTGCTTACCATACACCAAAGGCAGTTTCATACAAGCCAATTCCGTATGAGAGAACTGATGCATTGACAGCCTCTCTCAGAGTCATTTTGGAACAGGATGAAAATGGTGTCCTTCATCTTGCACCGGATCAAGGGCAATGTCCAAAATGCAGTGGCCAGCTCGATGACAAAAGTCCTATCATGGATTGGATAGATGTTGATAGTTGTTTGCTGTTCAAACACTGCTCAATGAGCTTAGCAAACGGTAAATGTTGTATATTGATAGCATGTATTTCGTCATTCGCAAAATACATGTACTACGCTTAAGGTTGTTCCTATGGCTAATTTTGTATTTGATATTTTAATAGAGCTTGCTGAGCTCCACAATAATCTGAAATTTGAGATTGATCGGAGGTACGGTTTTCTAGGTATGACAATTTTATTGGATTTCAATAGATTGTCAAAAATCCATTTTAAGTAATTTTGAATTCTTTTGTTTGTATTGCTATTCGGCCAAAAGAGGGCAGTCTATTTTCTTTTGTTTTATATTGGGGTTTTTTGACTCCCTAGGTAAAATGTCTATAAAAATTTTGGTTTTTTGTTTTTGCTCTAATTTTTTATTGAAAACTCCATTAGATTCCAGCAGCACAGGAATTAAGGAGAGTTGTATAGCCAACATATACACCAAGTGGCATTACATTTAGTAAAGTGCATGAACTTGAAGAGAAAAAAAATTAAGTGCATTAATTAGCCTAATTGTTTAAAAAAAATTATATTTAGATAATTAAGTATAATTAATTATGCAGATGTCTTACAGCCTCCCGCACACGAAACTTTCTAAAAACTATAATTAACAAGCTCCCAAAATTTCAGCTTTGTAGCATTTATACTTTTCTTGTAAAAAACAATTACACATTTTGCTAGGCCAGCTAGGTGGTCAAAAAACAATAAGAAAAAAAATTAATGAACGCTTCAATTTTGCTTCATTTTTGACAATAAAATTGTCATATATAGATAACCGTACCTCTGATCAATCTCAAATTTCAGATTATTGTGGAGCTCAGCAAGCTCTATTAAAATATCAAATACAAATTAGACATAGGAACAACCTTAAGTCACCTATGCACATAACATTGATTATTTACTAGTACAGATGCAAAATAAAGGTCACTTGTGCATATTCAACAAAAATTGGCATCTGATCGGGACATACATACTCATAAGGTTATGAATAAGATGTAATGGGTAATGCATTATGATTTAGAGGAAAATCATGTTGTTGAAGCCAGAAAAAGGTCAATGAATAAATCAGACATAGCAAGACTAATAAGTTTCTTTATTAATCTTCATCATTACACAATAAAATAACCAGCCTAACTTTGAAACTACAAGAGGCCTTAGAAGTGCCCTCTGCCAAACTGCCGGAGGTCCTACTCACTTCTGTAATTGAGGCTGTTGAATTTGGTCTGACATGGTATGGACTTGGACTCGATCTTGGACTTGGATGGCATGGATTGAATACAACACTGGTGACTTTCTTTAGACACATTCTTTCCACCAAATACTTGAAACCACTGATATAATACACTAGATTTGTCACCTGGGGTTTTGCAGTTCACTGCTTGTGGCGGTACTGTTTGCTCATTCCCTGCAACAATGGGATCCACACAACTCATCCATAGATAAAGGTACATGCAAATCATGCACCACACTGATTTGCTGGCATACAAGTCATGCATATGCATGGATGACTAAAAATAGATCCACAAATAAATTTGATCAGAACAGCTGCACTCTCCGAACGATAACAAATTTGTTGATTAGCACAAAATATATGGGTGTCTGCACCCACTACAGCGTTGGAATTCACAATATCATCACAAATGACCACTTTTACAGGACACTGGCAGCAAAATGTATTTGGGCATTTGCTATTCTTCGAATAGATTATGCAACATATTTACTAAAACCAATGTGGTATGTGTGCACTGTGCACCATATAGTTCTTCTTTATAAATTATGTTTTGAATACAGTTTGGTAACAAAAATATCCCATAGACATTCATTATTGCCAGCGTAATCAATCCAGGGAAAGAGCTTTTGGCATACTTTCTCTAAAATAAAAAAACAGATGATTAAACACAAAATTCACAAATGTATTACTGTAAAAGTGGTAATTGTTGCGCGATTAAATGTTCGCACTTTGCCGACTTTCAGCTGTTCTCTTGTTTTTAAATTTGTGATTTGAAAGTTCATTACATAGACTTATTAGAAAAAGCCTGGATAAACAAAGAATAAACGGACACATCCGCTTCCGTACTATATAGATTTAATTCATAATATATATGTAGATTTATTTGTTAACTAATTAGTTAGAATTAGGTGACTGACGTGACATTAATTATTGTGTTTAAGATTACAGACATGTATTAGAACAGTAACTAATATTTTTTCTTCTGTTTGATGTGTTATATAAAATACAGTTTATTACCGGCCATGTTTACAGTGTGATCACAAGGTGCGCTACGATGGAAGCAGTGATGGTATCCTGAACATGGGAACCTACTTGGTGTCATACGAAGTTCTGCGGCATTACCTACACAGTTTCCTGATTGGAAAGTATGTATAAGATTGGAGAGCAAAACATTATTAATATCTTGAAGTGAAGTTTCATTTCATACCGTTAAATTCTGTTGATCTGCAGACAGGCTGTGTTACCAACATGGTCAAATCCTTTTACTGGGACTTGCAAAACAAAAGACTAACTCACAGACTAACTATCCTGCATGCAAGATATATAGGGTCACTTATCCTTCCCATACAAACCGCACAGGGTCAATTGTGACACCTCGATTCCAACACCTATATAATAATGCAGGACCATAACTGATGTGATGACAATATCTTTTTTATCTGCACGTTTCTTGCAATTTTTGATCTTCAATAAATTTCTTCATTCAGAAGGGGACACAAATTCTGGAGATTTTCAACATTGTGATAGATCTCTGGTTTTGATACTTAATGTTATAATAAGTCTTGCTTGAGCATGCTTAGCAGATAATATCAAAATTAATTGCAGTAAGCTAAAATTTGATGATTAATCTTCTAACCTATGTTCAAATATGTTAGCATTAGCGGATGATTGGATATATCCCTCAAATAACCGACAATGTCAGCACCGATAAAACACATTACCCAGAAGTTGCAACTGCAAAAAACAACTGATGACTTATTATTATGATTAATACAACAAATACATAGGGTTCTGCAGAATCCGTGATTTTTTAAGACAAAATCCGTGGGCAGTTTGTGTAAAATCTGTGATTTCCGTGATTAGGTGTGATTTCAAGCAAAATCGAGATCAAACCGTGGGAAATGACACGTGAAATCCTCGCGGTCATATAATTAGGCACTCAGTTAAAAAACAAAAACAAAACAAGGAAAGGCGATATTAAAATAATCACGCAGTGTAGTTCTCTAAAAAGCCAAAAATCGGCTAAAAATCGGAAATAGCATTTCCGTGATTTAACTATACAATTTCCAAAATCTGTGATCAAGTATGAAATTCGTGAATTATGCCGTGAAATCCGTGTTCACGGATTCTGCCGAACTCTACAAATACATATTGTTTGATTGATTTTTATTTACAGACGCACCATGTATGCATTTTG
Source organism: Ophiura sarsii (assembly GCA_035610835.1). Taxonomy (NCBI): domain Eukaryota; kingdom Metazoa; phylum Echinodermata; class Ophiuroidea; order Amphilepidida; family Ophiuridae; genus Ophiura; species Ophiura sarsii. The sequence goes on from CM069441.1 coordinate 22,065,759, forward strand.
GAGGACATGGAGTGAAATCCAAGCAGATTTTGGAAATACCGCATTCGCCATAAACAATTCTTACAATAAATTCAAATACTCTTGGTACAGCTTCCTACAATTGAATGATATACCTATGGAGGATGGGTTCAGTTGCCCTATTTGTGCTAATTCACCAAACATTATAATTTGTGACGGGACAAGTTTGTCGTTCCGGCGGCAGTTGCTGGTTTCCGTTCCTGAAACGGATATCAATGTTCCTATTTTCAAAGGCAGATAAGTATATATATATAATTCAGTTTGTTATTGAAAAATATTTATGCATTTCAGTGTGTGCGCCTATTTTTTGTTCTGGAAATAACTATTGACTATTCTGTGTACAAGGTGCCATACATTTCAAAAGTAAGAGTTCAGGCATTAAAAGGTACTCCATTAAAAATGTAAACACCATACCATTGTTTCTTTAAAAATAATTGCAAAATGACTGATTAATATTGAGATTCAACAACTCCCCAAAGTACAGTAGCAAACCATTGTCAATTTAAGTTAAACAATGCTGCTTTGGGCAACCAGCATACCGATCGAAACACACTACGCGGATAGTGTTTTTATGCGATGACGCAGCTGCCAGTCTGTGTTGTTTTTGGAATGGTCGTGCCAACTGTTTACATCAACTTTTGAGATTCAAAGGAACATGATTAGTATTTTAATTTGGTTGTTTCAGTGTTATGGTTTTTTTTAAATTGAATGAAATTGTTAATAATGAAGTACAATTAAACTAAGTTCTTACTTGTATTGTCTATATGAAATGGCGTCCAAAACTAGGTTGTTGTTGAAAGGGATTAAATCATGTATCAGCGTATGTGCATTACCAATTGACAACTTGTGTTCTGGGAGTGCTGCATGTTTATTTCACTCGGGCGTTCCCCATGTGAAATCAACCAGGCAAACACATGAACACAGTTGTCGATTGGTGATGCACATATGCTGAATCATGATTCAATCCCTAATAAGTATATACCTCTTGTCTTATTAAAACATTAACCATTCTATTTCAATGGGTTGTTGTTAGATTGTAACATGCACGTGTCCAGATTGATTTTGGACACCATTCAATAAATATACAAATTGTTTTTATATGTCAATTATTTACAAGATAGAAATAAGCATTGTAAAAACTTCACATGTTGGCCTGTTTACCCTAATTTTCTTGCTGCGATTTAGTGAAATGCACAGATTTATTTTATAGTAGTAAGTCACAGAAATTGGTCTCCCGTAGCATCCGCTTGTAATTTAATCACTTTCAAATTGGCAAAAAATATGCGGTTTTTATCTCTTTGCGTGCAAAATAATCCCTTCGATAACTTATTTTTATTAGTTAAAGTGTGCTACTGCACATCATACGCAGGCATATGCGTGATGCAAGGAGGGATACCAATTGCCCTTGGAGATAAATGTTCACAATTTGGAACAGATTTGACTACAGTATAGTGTTGTGGTGCCAACTTCCATGCCCGGGCTTCCATAGTTATGAATCAAGTAATGGTTTACTAGTATGCAAGTTGATTAGGTGATCTTTAAAATGACTTTTGTTTGTTCATATGATTATGATCATAATCAAATCAGAGTCATTCAAAATAGTCAGATCTCATTTAAAAATTTAAAAAAAGTAGATCACATATATTAGTTGAGGGTGTTGACCTTTGACCTGCTGATGAGAGTATGCTCTTATTTGTATCAAACCATGTGACCAAATTTGACAATCATCAATCATTTGCTCTCGGACAAGTATGTATTTTGTTTTTAAATGTTTTAGCACACTGAAATAAATAAACCACACGGGGTCACCTTTCTTACCTACTTTTAAATTAATAGATTTTGTTTATGTATATACCTCCCACAGGGAAAGAGTTCTACTGGGAAGTGCAACGGCAAGAAAACTTCTGCGACAGTATTCCAGCACCAATAGAAATCTTTCGCAGACAGAGTACACCGACATGCTGGATCTCCTTGATATTCATTGCAAGCCATTGTGGAATTTCATTACAGATAACGATGAGGGCAATGGAAGTGCCAACAGTATGCTACAAGACTTATTCCATTCATTAGCATCCGAGTCCCCAGTGTGTACTATTGTGCCACACACAGAAGAAGCCAGAATGCTAATACAAAGCCTTGTTGATGAGGAAGACATTAAAAAGAATCCACAGAAGTGGCAGCTAATGCAAAATATAATGCCAGTATTGTACACACTATTTGCTGCATGTGAGACAGCCCTGCCTATCGATGACAGTTTTAAGGAATTACTTAAGGTATTTTAAAATTCAAATGTTTTAGTTGAAGTTCCAAGATCCAACATATGAGGGTCATTCAATAAGTTTTATCGCCTACCTCATAACTTTACTATTAAATAAGCCAGTCATATGAAATATTCCACAATTGTAGCTCTGAATCTCAAATACAAATTCATAGTAAATTGGTCTGAGTACTGGCTGTACTTTTCTGAAGATGTGGTAAAAACCAATTGTCCATTTAGTGCACAGAAACGGATAAAAAACAGCAAAATGTCTCCTAAAGTGTTATGAATTTGGTCAATTCTCTGAGATAAAACATACCTATCAGTCAAAGAAAGTCGTTCTAAATTACATATATATCTTAAACTTATGTAGTGCATGCAGCATGCACTCCTTCATCTCTTAACTACTGATGACAGCTCCCTGGCTTTAGCAGTATTCCAGTATGCTAAAGACGTATCAAAACATTCAAGTTGATATTAAACTATTTGCAAGCCTACAAAGGTTAATATTGCTTACAATCTGATTTATACTTGATAATACAGTGTTATATTCAGAAATCATCCCATTTCTTTCAATTTCAGTAATTAAATCAGGCTGTTATATCTAATCATACAATATGGAGATAAAACAAAAAAACATGTATGTATCTTTAGGCTAATTTTCTGTATCCATTGTCCAAAATCTCTCTTTGGCTTTGATCGCATCATAACAAAAGTAAAACATTTGCTATAGATTTGTACCTATGTTTTAGAACTATAATCATGACAAATGTCATAAGGCTGACATTCATATTAGCGATGTAATGAGTGCGGAGCTAGAACTTATTGAATGACCCTCGTAGTTAACCACGGACGTCTTCTCTCAAACTCTTAACTTGTCATAGCCTTCATACTCTTTCATGACACCCTTCATTCAAGTCCTTTCAACATCCGACTGATACATATAATAGCATGGCGGTCATGGGTTTAAGTGTAGGTTAATGCTTGGTTGGGGAGATGGTGGAAGGTCCTGTAAAGCATGTAGCCAGCTGGGCTGGTGATACGGCCACACCCCAACAGGTGACAACAGGCAGCTCCTGGTAGATTTAGTTCCCATGTTTGTTGTGTAGGTTCTCTTGATGCTCATGACCTCCAGATATTATTATTTTTCTTTAATTTATATTTTGATGTTGTTCTCTATGTTTGGGCTTTTATCTTACTTTTATGTCACTTTCATTGGCATTTTTAACCTCTGCCCATTTGCACAAAAACACATCATTTTTAGGTTTTAAGACTATTAATTTTATAAATTGTGTGTTTTGGACGTTTTTTTGTACATTTTTTTCTCTTCTTTTCATCAAAATGTCGTTTTCCGTGTTGAACCTCAATTCCGCGATGCGGTAAACTTCGGACCTTAGCTTATCGGTGCACCAACTCGTCAGCATTTCACTATAGATCTGGAAATGGTGTGTGGGGGTGTTTGTGTGTTTGATATCCTTAGTACTCCATGAGTTTTGATCAAAGGGTCGTCTTATTTGCATGAAAGATAGAGGAACATACAGGAAGTGTTATAAAGTATATTCCAGTGAAATTGGTTAACAATTGGCTCCAAAACAGCAAAAAAAAGTTCAAATTTAAATGATATTATGGGGTTAAAATGGTTAAGTATAGGAGGCATAGGGGTTATTTAGTGATGTGGTATAAGTACTGTTTTGTGGGGGTTAATAAAGCAACCTGATTTGAAAGTAGGGGGTTTATGAAGTAAGGTGGTATATGCCAAACAAGCCACAGGACCGAGGGTTATTGAAGTAATGCGGTTTGAGAGGTAGGGGGTTAATAAATTAGGCCACTGGAAATAGTTGGTTTGGGATAAGTCTAGGGTTATGTGTTTGAGTCCAAAATTGGGGAAACCTCTGGGTTACTATAAAGGGTGTATTCTGTGAAGTAGAAAATGTGCAACAAAATGCACCTTAAAAGTTAGGTACAGGGAGTGGCCTATCTATAAATCCGTAATAGAATTGGTCAAAATTATGTAATATAAAAGGTCACATGACAACCGCTAAATGCCCGCCAATTCTTTCCTCAAAATGAAAGCACCTAGTCTATTCACTAACAAATCAAAAGCAAATATATAAAAGTTGATTCACCATTTGAGATGTTACGGTCCATTGAACTCGGGTATTAAAATGTGCCTCTTTATCTTTTTGAAAAATGAAGCATTTCAATAGGGCCTACAAAATGGAAACACGGATTAACTATTCTTTGTTCATAGGTTGTTGAAGGATGTGTCTATATCAAGCATGTGCAACCTTTTCTACCACCCGGGCCTCATTGTGATTTTGAGATCCATTCACGGGCCGCAGTGATTGTCAAACATTCCAAAACACGTCCGGAGGAGGGATAATTTCCTCTTTTTACTCGCTGTTGCTGATGCAAGCGCCATTTTAACCAGGACTTTTAACACGCAATCATGCCTCGAGTTATATTTACTAAATGCAGTGCGTCACCTACTAATTATAAGTGAGCACACCACTTAATCAATCCGCCATTTGTGTAACCTAGGGAGTTTCGGTTAAAACGGGCCGCATCAATAAGAATTTTGGAATTGCTTCGCGGGCCGCAGATTAGAGGCCGGCGGGCCGCAGGTTGCACACACTTGGTCTATATAGTCAGGTATTTATTAGGTCAAAATGTCTTGCTGATTTTGTGCACCAGGGCAATGGATTTCTCTAATTTTTGACTCAAAAGTGCCATTTTTGCTTTTTTGAGGTACTAATGCACCCAAACTACAAGTTTGAGCCAAAGGTTTACCTTCTGAAAAAGTTTCCAAGAAAAATATTATTTTTTTAAGTTTACAAAAACTTGTAGAGCATAGAAGAAAGGGTTCTTAATATCTTGCTATGTTAATGTGTTTGTAACATATGTTTTTGTAATATGGTTCTTTTATATTTGTTTTTTTTAACTTTTTGTTGTTGTATAGGCTCTACACGACAAGGCTAAAGAGCCATTTTCTAATTCAGTCCAGCATGATGGACCACCTGTGGGGTTGGGTACCGACAAGCTATCATTTTTCCCAGCTCTGCAAAAATGTCGAGAACGAGGACAGTTTCTCATGGACAAAAAAAGAGATGCTGGAAGGTGCACCAAAGAATATAGAGGGCATCCTTCACTGTTGCCAGGAATGTTTACAATATTTTGTCAACATGGTAAGGGTTTTAAAATAAGAGTCAATCTGTATTGGTGTAACTAAATTTAATGATTTGAAAGTTTTGATTGTAAAATAACAAAAGGTCACAACATTGCCAAAGTGTTGCTTCAACGTTTTAAAGTTCATTATATCACAGCGATAGCATCTAAACGATCATTGTGATTGGTCCATTATGGTTCCCCTAACGATAAATGGAAAAGGGCCAAATCAATAACCGATTGTCAAATGTTTATGAATCTACTAATAGCTTTGTAATATTAACAGTATAAACTATAGTATATTCACAGACTTTGGATGATTTACCATTTCATTCAGTATAGGTGATAACTTCTAAATTTTAATCTGATCACTGACACATATGGTTCTACGCATCATGAATCTTGAATCACACTGTACAGTTATATCATATCCAGAATAGTGACAAAGTTTTCTCGTCTTGCATGTTTGGCCAAAGAGATTTCTTTTATTAATTTAAAATACACATCTTTACAAGAAAGATTAAAAAAGAAGAAATGATGATCAATGTGTGTCAATTGTTAAAAATGCACGTTTGAATAGTGTGCTGTTGCTTGGGTAGTTTAAAATTGCATGGACGTGTGATATTTGGGGATTGCTTTAATAACGCCCATTATATCACAGCAATACCAATATTTATGCCAATATTATTGTGATTGGTCCATTAGGGTTCCTCTAACATTGAATGGAATAAGTTCAAATTAAAAACCGGTCACTCAAATATATTGATGTCACTTTTGACACCATATTATCCGATTGACAGCAGACCAATTTGTCAAAGTGCTATTGTTGAATTGGGCAAATGTAATATAAATAGTATTTACACTAATGATTTATTATGAAATTTTATGCAGGTATATGCTATGGATTTGAGGTCATGGCATCCTATGAGTCACCAAATGTGCCATTCACCATATTTCGCACAAGATTCAGAACTGGTAAGAAATATTGATATGGAGAACAGGTTTTGCCAATACTTAATTGTGTTGTTTAAAAAGGTGTCCCCCTTTTTGGCAGGCACCTAGGTGCTTATAAACTTCATAAATCTCTTTGCCTTTTTTTAATGCAGTTAGTTGCTCATTTATTAGCTCATTTTCAAAATTCAAATCCATACCCACTGCAGATGTAATGTTTCTAAAACTCTCTCTCAGCTATAAAACACTTCATTTTATAATTTTAAAAACCAGCTGGAAATGTATATGCTAGAGTAAATGGAAGGTGTCTCTCCTCCATCCACAATCTACTTTTTTATATACCTAAAATTGATTGTATTAAAAATGTATAGTAATATTCATCATCACATGTTTCATTTCATTCGTAAGTGTTCAATAAACAACAAATAATACAAAACAATACAAGCCACATTCCACATTATGAATATAATGAATAGCCAGCCATTCAATAATGCAAAATGAGTAAAAAGGCAGAAGTGGATGTAGGCCCTTTTGCTAAACAGCTCTTCATTATTAAATTGTATGCACATTCGTATGACATGGCACCTGCAATCTATTCTAATGTCACAATTTCTCTTGATGTGATATGTTAGATTTTAGTCATTTAACATTTATTGTGCATTACCACCGGACCACTGAAAATGACTGACAAAACACATCAAATTAATTTTGCCGACATCACCATGCCATGCCCAGCAAGAGGTTGCATTTATTTGTAACTTGGCATCAAATCATTCAAATGTGTTTTCAGCAATGCCGGGGTCGAGCAATGCAACTCACGACCCCTGCTCCAACCTAAATAGTATCATGTATAAGTCAATCAAAATGTGAGTTTTCACCCATTCACGGGAGCAGGTCCAGTTCGTATAATCTTGATAAGAAAACACCCATGCTCCGACTAACTTACAAGGAGCCGAATTTGCATATAAAATCACTCATATTCACTCATGTAATGAACCTAAAACAGTCATATAACTAAATAGTTTAGAATTTATCGAAACATTTTAAACAAATAATTTATAATCTTAAATCCTTAAGATATCCCCTTTGCAAGATGTTCCCTTTATAAGCAAACAATTTAATATAACAACTTTGTATGTTGAACAAATATAACAATTAACATTGCCTAAGGTTCTACAGTTCCATGTGGCAAACATTGTACATCATCCTCCAGCATAAACAATCACTGAGCTCTCACCTTGATGGCATGAAACGAAATGGCCACAAAAGGAAATGCTACATAACAAATGCATGCGAAGTCAGAATGGGGAGGAAAGTGTTCTCAAGGAATAGCTCACCGTGCGTGCGCAAACAGTGGGACAAAACCCGTAGGGCATGACCAAATCTGTACCATTTTCAGGGCCGGTGGTAAATTGAAAATTTGCTCAATTGCGTATTGCAATGATTATTGCATGAGCCAATTTTAACAGGGTTTATACATGCACATCATATACAGGGTGAATCAAAAAGAAAATTGTGCATGATTTGAAACAGCCATTTGACCTTGATGCGTGCATTGAACCATAAAATTGCTGTTGTCTGTATAAAGCATTGTTAATCTAGTTTATCCTCCAAAAAAATGAAAATAATCTATTGAAAAATAAGCAAATCGTGGCAAGTTTTGAAAACTGACCACGTTTTTCGCCATTCCAATGGGATTTACACACAGTAAAATTGGTTCTGCTAAAATGGTCATTATCATCACATTAATTGTCAAAATGTTCCTGAAAAATCATTCTTTCACTCTAGGATAAGTAATTAATAGTCTGATACGGAGTTGTCAAATGAAAAGGCAAATTTGAATACAAGCATCACCTGTTACAGACCAAGAAGGCAATAAGTCTTCAAGAAATGGAGGCAATTGACAAGCTACAGCGCTATACAGGGGAATGGTTAGACGGGGTGTTCGTAACATGTTGGACAGGGCACACACATGTCTTCGGTGGCCATGTCGAAGGAAGGCTTCATTAAAAAAACTCCTCATTATCAACAAATAACTAAATTATTTCTATTTTAAATCGCAAGGAAGCTAACATATTATTTTATGTCTTAAAAACACGTTTAGCAGAAGACCGTAACTCATACCGTATTGTGTACCTAAAGGCAAATGTGAATGACTTGTTAGTGCAATTATCAAGAAAAAAGTGTTTTTCAGAACATTTCATTTGTGCAATATTTTTAGTTTGTGAAGTATTATTTATTTCTACAATGTTTTACCACCTTTGGCTCATTTACCAGGAACCTGTAATAAATTACAGGCACAACAATGCGTTGCTCGTAGACTCTCACTCCATATCATCATGCTGCAGAAATGCTCATGTCTTACCTGTGTGAATTCCATTGGAATGGCGAAAAATGCGGACAGTTCACAAAACCTGTCACAGTTTGCTTATTTTTTTAGTCGATTACCTTCATTTTTGGGGAGGATAAACTAGATTAACAACGCTTTATAAAAACAACAATAATGCCATGGTTCAATGCACGCATCAAGGTCAAATGGCCGTTTCAAATCATTTGGGTTTTTTTATTCACCCTGTATAATTGTCTTTATTATCTTCTCTTTCCAGCACCTGAAGTAGTGATATATGACTTTGCCTGTGGACTCCAGTCATACTGTCTGAATAGAGACCCGTACTTCTACAAGAATACATTGTTCCTGGTTGATCGTTTTCATTGGTCTAACCACAAAGGTAATAATATATTGGCATACAGCAATGAGTGCTCTTAACAGTAGCAAGCCTTGAAAGATGCTATGTAGAAATACAAGGGTCATTCAATAAGTTCTATGTCCTATCTCATAACTTTGCTATTGTACAAACCAGACTTTGTATTGTATAATCCATAATTGTAGCTTTGAATCTCAGCTACAGATTCATAATAAATGTACTTTTTGGAAATGCAATAACAACCAAAATTTCCGTTTTGTGCGACAGAATAAGATACACAACAGCAAAGTATCTTTTACAGGTCAACCAAATTTGGGATTCAAGATTGTTTTATTTGATGGAGGATATTGTAAAATAACAAATACAAAAATAATTACCTTTAATACTGCCCCAGAAACAAAATATAGAGTTTCTAAGTATGGTATTTTTGCAACTTATTTATGTCGAAGAAATCAGGAGGGGTATAGTAGTGGATTTCAAAGGAGTTAGCATTCCCTGAACATTTACCAAAACAGGTTAAATCACGGCCCTTCCTGTTATGTAATTTAGTATCACATTTCTTCATTGACGCCATGTCTCCCAAACCATATTACTTAGGTTATTTTGTTTGATAACTTTTTCTTCATTTTCACAGCATGTTCAAAGGGACATAAGTTGGACTATTACGCTCGTTTCCATGATGTTAACTCTCAGGCTAGTGAACAGTCTAATTCAGGACTAAAACGGATTAAAGATCAGGTGTCTTACATGACAGAGGATACATTCATGACACACTGCTCCTTGTATCTCTACAACCAAAATGCAACAACCCGCTCAAAACTACTAGCTACTAGGGACAGTGCCATGAATGACGTGTGAAAATGGAGCATACTGCCAGCAAGTATTCTGAAAACTGAATACTAACATTTCAACATGTTTGTTTGAGAGTCATTGTATACCATTCATACACTCTTCGTTGTATCAAGCCAATCAGAATGCAAGAAAGTAAAATATGCGGAGTGCATTGAAAGTGTCTAATGCACTCTGCGTGTGCGCCGTTCAAAGCACGCACCACACGCTTTGTTTTGATTCGTTGTTCAGGCATCATGGGTTTGCCGATTTTCACTGCGGGTGTTAGTAAAGTAGTTAACATGTTATATTCATTATTATTACATTCATTATTGCTCAAAATTGTGAGTTTGGATTTGTTTAGTGTCGTGTATGAATTAGGTCAATACATGCGTATGTTTTGTTTCTCTACAAATTAGACAAATCGATGCACTTGCGCAAATGTTGGTATGCTCGCAATAGCACTCCCCCTGCGGGGTCGTATCATTATTTATTCATCAACATCACGTGTGTGCATTGATTTGTCTCATTTTTTTTCTTCAAAACAACACTTATGCATTTATTGACCTATAATCAATTGTATGCACTGGATGTGGAGTTTGTTGCAGTAATAGACAGATAAAAGACTGTACATTAACCATGTTGGACCCATTTTTTCTCATGATAGTATCATTACCACAAAATGCCATCAGAGTATTAGGGTTAAGGTAGTGTTATACAGGATGAGTTCAAAAAAAGTTTACTCATTTTTTGGAATTTTTATAAAGATTTGTACATGCACAAAATTCACAGATTATTTATTCTTGATGACTGGCTATTTCACTAGCTTTCCAAACATATTTAGTTGAATGAGGTAAACATATTTATGCTCATTTACATAAAAATGTACTTTTTCAAAATGAAAGAATTGCAAAATGACCATCACAAAGCCCAATTTGGGTTTGCTGAATTTGTGTAATAATAACATTGTTTCGTCATTATGTCGCATGATTTAATGTATGAAAAATTAACTGAGAATGTTTGATTAGTTCCAATAATATACGTTAGCTATTGTGTACCATACATATGTATCCACATGTTCATTTATATCAAGCATCATTGAGTCAAATATTCAATAGTTGGTTCGGTTCCAAATTGCAGAATAGCCATATCTGGTAAACGCTACCATGAAGATTCTTTTTGCTGATAATATTAAAATGCGTCATACACTGGCTGCCTTCATATTCTGGTATAAAATATGGCAAATATTTATTTTCCTTTGAGTACACTTTTTTTGACTCTTCCTGTATGTGGTATGTTACACTGAATGCTTATATAGTGGGTGTGGTTTTGGATGTCAGCAGGCAATTTGATTGTTTTTTGGATAATTTTCACTATATATTATAAGACAATGGTGTATAGATTGGGGCGGGCTTAATTCATTCAAATAATAATACCTGCAGTGCGTATGGTCATCGCGTTAGCGTGCCCTGCACAAAGTCGCCGGCATGGCTTTGCCATGTGTGTGTGTGCTAAAGAACACGATTATCAAGCAACATTCAGAGCGAATACCATACTAGGGTCAGTTTGTTTGGACAGAAGAAAGGAAATACATATAAAATGACATCAATTGATGTGCCAATCTAATTCACAGCTACTCAGAGAACTTGTAGAACTGCCAATAGACATGAAAAGGGAGGATCAGTGCGGTTAGTGATCTGTTAGGGTCATCACTTTTGAAGACAGGTACCGGTCATTGGTCAACAAGGTTGTTTTTTAATTAGCGTGTATGTATGGATTTGAGAAATGCAAGGCCAAACAGCTAATAATAAAACATTTTTAAAACTTCAAAGATAAAATAATAATTAAATACAACATTGACACATAGATTTATAAATATACAAGTTTTATTATACTCTTGACTTTGTATATTACATGAAATCTATATTGTCCACATGTGTATCATAAAAAACATGGTTTAACACTGTTAAAAAAATATTAAAAAATAATAATGGCAAAAGAATGATGTTTTCTGACATATGATTGTATAATTTTTACCTATAGATAGGTTCAAACTTTTCGATGTCTAAATTATTTTGAAGGGGGTCCTTCACTCAGCGCCCTGCCAAATGACCCATACTCAATTAGAGAGTATGCTGTTTATTGATTAATCAACAACAAATCTGTATAATGAAGTCAATTTCATAATTATTTTTTATTTGAGTTGAATTTTTTTTAAAAAGGTAACTGTATTGCAATGAAGACAACAAAAAGTAAATGTAAGAACTGTTCAAACCTGAGACTAATATACCTAAAGCGCCCATTCATACCTTCTATGATCCAGGTCTGCCGTGGCATTGTTATAATTGATGGCTAATTGATATCATTGTTCAGTACCTTGACCGTATCATTGAGTAGTGCACTATTTGAATCCACATGTGTGTTACAATTTTCTACTTAACCTGAACACACTTTAGTATGGGATGGTCACCGACTTACAAGCCATGCTAGATTTCCAAAATGTTTTAACATTTATACTGCTAAAATTATGGCATTTCATAAGTTGCTGGTAGTTTTTGTGGTTTTGGGGAGGAGTGGGGTATATGGGATCTGAATAGTTTGACTCGCCCTGTATTTCCAGTTGATAGATTCAACAGGGGTGTTTAAAATCATTGAAGTATAACACTATGTTTAACAAAATCAACAACTTCCGAAATTTAATCAAAAGGGCAATGATCCAATAATGTGGGAATAAACTCAACTCCCATGACTTGGTGTTGCTGTTCACAAACACTTGTATAAACTTCAATCATAAAAAGGGTAGACTACACTCAAACGTGATGAGGGTACCTTGTTTGCAATAGTCACATAATGAACTGACAAAGATGGAAGGTCTTGAGAAAAGAGTTCACCAGTCGGGTAATTTTGCACCATTTCATGAATATAGAGCAGCATGTGTTGATGGTGGTTCAACATCCAAATACCTTTATTGTTAAGTTACAGGGTGAGTCAAAAAAACTGCAATAGTGGAAAGAAGCCATCTTGTTTTAAAAACTAAGTTGAAGTTTTAATTTTTTTTAAACGTTATACATATACCTTATTTGTTTCTAAATTTGTGTGAAAAAATGAAGTCAATATTATTTTCCGTTTGCCTTTGGTGAACCTTTTGACCAGTGCACCCATTTCACACGTTTGTCCACGAGATACCCAAAATATGCATCAGATCGCAAAATGTGTCTCTCATTCAAATTTGGAAACTTGAGTTCATTTGTGATGTTATTGGAATTTGATGCATCCTTTCTTGTTTACATGTGAGTTAGCATAATCAATTATAATCATACCCATGCCATGAAAGCGTATAATGTTTAAAATTTTAATAAAAAAACTGACATTTTCCATTATTTTGTTGGCGGGATATTCAAATATGAAAATGCAATGTGTGCCATTTCAAATAAAAATCACTGTGCTCGTGAACAAACAGGTGAATTTGGTTGTGCAGCAAAGAGGGTCGCCAAAGACAAACAAAAAATGCGATCGACTTCATTTTTTCACACAAAGTTAGGATTAAATACATCATTCTTGCAACGGTTAAAAAGTTTTAAAATTCATTTTGGTTTTAAAAACAAAATGGCTTCTTTCCACTATTGCAGTCTTTTTGACTCACCCTGTATAAACCTTGCACAAAAAGAAAATACCCAGTATTTCCAGATGTCATAACTGAAATTCTGATCAATCTAAAAAATGTAATTTACATATATAGGCCTAATATTAGGAGTTATTTTAGCCAAATTTGTATACCCTATTTACTACCATGGAATGCAGATCTTCAAAGATTGACTTTGTCCTTGATTTTTTCTTTCTTTCTTGCAAACCCAAAATGCTTCTTTTCCTTCAGTTTACATGCTACAATCAGACTTTGTCAAAGGTCACACAGGGGTCACTAGGGTCAAAACCTGATTTTCACTTAAAACACCCTTGCAATTTAGTGAAATGACATAGGATCATCAGAATCAGTCAACATTTTCCTTATGACCGTACATACTTGGAGTCACTAGGAGTCAACATTTTAATTTTCAAGTCTCTCACTTAAAGGTAGATGTTCCGATTTTCAACTTGAAGTTTTCAATTCTACATGAAAGGTCATCCTTAAAAAAGTCGTGTTCCAAAGTTTGAGTTGCATAGCTCTAATGGTTCTTATTTTAGATGCACAAGATGCTGTGAACTGTACCCATTGAGTAGTACACAAACTATATCGGTGGTTACCACCATTCGCGGTAATTCGACGTTATTTCATCGATTTCTCCGTAATTATACCGATTTAGGCCGTCAAATTTCAGTATGATGATGAGAAAAATATGAGCTTTCATATGATATGAAAATCTCTGTATGTTTGAAATAATTCTGTGTTACGAAAATGTGATCAGGTCATCTACCTTTAAAATGCTTGTCTCAGAGGAAATGAATGATGACTGTCTGGCAGAATTGGTCAAACGACTCCTTAGTCCATGCACATGTAGCGATTAAAGTGACATGTCATATGGGGTCACTATAGGGGTCATTGACCTATACAGGGGTCAAATTTAAGACATGCTCCGGTTTGGACAAAGCTTGTTGCATCTGATGTCTTTGGAAAAGAAAAGAAAAAAGTCAATCATTTTAAAAATAAAAACATAGTTGGCGTCAAAATGGAAATATTAACTTGTTTCATTGTTATAATTGATGGCTAATTGATATCATTGTTCAGTACCTTGACCGTATCATTGAGTAGTGCACTATTTGAATCCACATGTGTGTTACAATTTTCTACTTAACCTGAACACACTTTAGTATGGGATGGTCACCGACTTACAAGCCATGCTAGATTTCCAAAATGTTTTAACATTTATACTGCTAAAATTATGGCATTTCATAAGTTGCTGGTAGTTTTTGTGGTTTTGGGGAGGAGTGGGGTATATGGGATCTGAATAGTTTGACTCGCCCTGTATTTCCAGTTGATAGATTCAACAGGGGTGTTTAAAATCATTGAAGTATAACACTATGTTTAACAAAATCAACAACTTCCGAAATTTAATCAAAAGGGCAATGATCCAATAATGTGGGAATAAACTCAACTCCCATGACTTGGTGTTGCTGTTCACAAACACTTGTATAAACTTCAATCATAAAAAGGGTAGACTACACTCAAACGTGATGAGGGTACCTTGTTTGCAATAGTCACATAATGAACTGACAAAGATGGAAGGTCTTGAGAAAAGAGTTCACCAGTCGGGTAATTTTGCACCATTTCATGAATATAGAGCAGCATGTGTTGATGGTGGTTCAACATCCAAATACCTTTATTGTTAAGTTACAGGGTGAGTCAAAAAAACTGCAATAGTGGAAAGAAGCCATCTTGTTTTAAAAACTAAGTTGAAGTTTTAATTTTTTTTAAACGTTATACATATACCTTATTTGTTTCTAAATTTGTGTGAAAAAATGAAGTCAATATTATTTTCCGTTTGCCTTTGGTGAACCTTTTGACCAGTGCACCCATTTCACACGTTTGTCCACGAGATACCCAAAATATGCATCAGATCGCAAAATGTGTCTCTCATTCAAATTTGGAAACTTGAGTTCATTTGTGATGTTATTGGAATTTGATGCATCCTTTCTTGTTTACATGTGAGTTAGCATAATCAATTATAATCATACCCATGCCATGAAAGCGTATAATGTTTAAAATTTTAATAAAAAAACTGACATTTTCCATTATTTTGTTGGCGGGATATTCAAATATGAAAATGCAATGTGTGCCATTTCAAATAAAAATCACTGTGCTCGTGAACAAACAGGTGAATTTGGTTGTGCAGCAAAGAGGGTCGCCAAAGACAAACAAAAAATGCGATCGACTTCATTTTTTCACACAAAGTTAGGATTAAATACATCATTCTTGCAACGGTTAAAAAGTTTTAAAATTCATTTTGGTTTTAAAAACAAAATGGCTTCTTTCCACTATTGCAGTCTTTTTGACTCACCCTGTATAAACCTTGCACAAAAAGAAAATACCCAGTATTTCCAGATGTCATAACTGAAATTCTGATCAATCTAAAAAATGTAATTTACATATATAGGCCTAATATTAGGAGTTATTTTAGCCAAATTTGTATACCCTATTTACTACCATGGAATGCAGATCTTCAAAGATTGACTTTGTCCTTGATTTTTTCTTTCTTTCTTGCAAACCCAAAATGCTTCTTTTCCTTCAGTTTACATGCTACAATCAGACTTTGTCAAAGGTCACACAGGGGTCACTAGGGTCAAAACCTGATTTTCACTTAAAACACCCTTGCAATTTAGTGAAATGACATAGGATCATCAGAATCAGTCAACATTTTCCTTATGACCGTACATACTTGGAGTCACTAGGAGTCAACATTTTAATTTTCAAGTCTCTCACTTAAAGGTAGATGTTCCGATTTTCAACTTGAAGTTTTCAATTCTACATGAAAGGTCATCCTTAAAAAAGTCGTGTTCCAAAGTTTGAGTTGCATAGCTCTAATGGTTCTTATTTTAGATGCACAAGATGCTGTGAACTGTACCCATTGAGTAGTACACAAACTATATCGGTGGTTACCACCATTCGCGGTAATTCGACGTTATTTCATCGATTTCTCCGTAATTATACCGATTTAGGCCGTCAAATTTCAGTATGATGATGAGAAAAATATGAGCTTTCATATGATATGAAAATCTCTGTATGTTTGAAATAATTCTGTGTTACGAAAATGTGATCAGGTCATCTACCTTTAAAATGCTTGTCTCAGAGGAAATGAATGATGACTGTCTGGCAGAATTGGTCAAACGACTCCTTAGTCCATGCACATGTAGCGATTAAAGTGACATGTCATATGGGGTCACTATAGGGGTCATTGACCTATACAGGGGTCAAATTTAAGACATGCTCCGGTTTGGACAAAGCTTGTTGCATCTGATGTCTTTGGAAAAGAAAAGAAAAAAGTCAATCATTTTAAAAATAAAAACATAGTTGGCGTCAAAATGGAAATATTAACTTGTTTCACTACAATACAGTTTATGAAAATGGTGCAGTTTAAAAGATTTGGCTGTTTATAAATGTACTAATAATTATTATAATGCCTAAACATGAATGGCAGAAATGGCAATTACACAGTTCAAATATTGTCACTCATGCATATTGCATAACCCTTAATCTTTTGGCACTGCATCATTCTCATCAATCATTTTCAATCATGGACAATTTACAGATTGTTGGTAAAAACTGTCTATATTAAGTTATATCATTATAAAACGGTGATCAGAAGATTCGCAGCTTGGTACATTGTTGTTGCACAGAGTTCATGCTTAATTCAATGACAAATGATTGCCTACAATGTTGGCAAAACAGTTGCAGTCGCAAACAGTGTAATAATAACATTTTATTTGATAAGATTGTGAAATAATTATCTTGTGTTGTTATATTATTTTGATGTAAGGAAAGGATTTTTTTCATTGACTGAATTGTTTGGGGAAAATTGACTTAATAAACCTTAAATTCACAATCAATGATAGAATGGGAACAGAAAGAGAAATATTTTCAATGAATCAAACCTTTTTAGCAATGGCGGCGTAACCAGAATTATGAAAAAAGCAGTCAAAAAATTGCCAACAAAATTGATCCTTATAAAAGATGTTAACATTCTTAGACTTGTAAAGCCACACTAGTTAATAATCTGGTAATATTTGAAAATTTGGAATAAATCAGGAAACATTTAACTTGTTATAACCAACCAGTTGGTGGATATTGTGTGATTTGAATTTGTCTCCTTTTTGCCTTTTTTCTTTACGTCAATGATTTGCCAAAATACTCTTTTTCATCCGACCACTAGAGGGCCATGCACACACCCTCTGGCTAATACCACTGTCTTTTGGCAGATGCCAATACTTCATTGCAATATTTTGATTTGATATCTTTATTGTGTTGATTTATCACTTTTAATATCCAAAGTGTTATTATTGTGGAGCAATTAAATGTTGATATCATATGTTAACATATTTTTTAATGTAACTCAGTTAGCATGCAAATTGTAACAGTGAAACTTGGTAGGCTTGTAGAGTCATGATAGTCAAGATGGTTCGTTTGCTAATCAAGTCTCCAAGATGGCTCATTAATTGACAGGTTGAGCGAAGTCATCTTGTAACGTTGATTCAAGTCATTTAAAATGTCAAGTCAAGTTAATTTCAGTCATTGAAATGTGCATATATTATAACCTAAATGTTTCAAGCCATTGTTACAGGGGCTTTTGTATATTTTTTGAAAAAAATTGGTTGGAATGTGTCCTCTTCTTAAAGGATCATTTTAAATGGCACTTGTTTCAACAATTGAATTTCAACATTTCTCTATTATTTAAAACTGTTACATGTATTCTATCATTACCATCAAAAGTTACTGTTGGAGCAATCATTTGCTGTTCTGTTTGGTGATTTTAAAATTGATGTTTGAGTCAGGAAAGGCACACGGTCATTTGGCGGAAAATTAATGTTGAGTTTCACCCTTTGGAAATGCTGCGCCAGCTGTTCGATCATTGCATCACGCACTTAATGCTCAGGTGCATAATAATATATGCGCTGCTTATTATCCGCGATGCGATGCAAGAAGCAAAAGAATGTAAAACAATGTGTAAAACTGTAAACATAGACCAATATTGTGATCATTAAAATGTCAGTTTTCTCATTTCTTCACATTTTGACAATATAAATTGAATCTGATAGGTTATTTTGATTTTATTAGATGTTCATACTCCCCTTTTAAGTCACACGCTCCATTTATTTTGTGAAAATGTAGCTTTAAATGGTGGAAAGTGTCAATATTTTTACTAAATCAACATTTTCTAGAAGTTCAATTTTGAAGGAAATTTACCAATTTTCAGACAAGAAGAAAGCTATAACATGTTAAACTGTTACCGTTATCTTAAAGAGAACATTTTGCTCTAAAATCGCATTTCTCATTAATTTTTGCATTTTAACTTGAGATATCCACCAATTAACGGTAACATTTATGCAAAATATAACATTTAAATATTTCATATACACCTGGAAAAAAGTATCAAGAGGTCAACGTTTATTTTTTTTGTATATTTGACCTAGGTCAACACTTCCGCAATATTACTTTTGTCATTTGAACTTATTTAAAATTTGACCTATTTTGACCTTTGACCCCATAACCGTTGGGCATACGAAAAATTGAGTTTTTTCATGTTTGAGGACAATCAGGGAACTTTTGAAATTTGACCCCAGATAACCTTTGACCTTGGAAGACTTGAATGTGTTACCAAGGATTACAACCATAGAGATTCATCATCGGGCCTCTCAATATCGCGTTATACCCAAACTTATTTCATGCATGTTTTTGGACAAAAACATGCATTTTTCCTCTTGGTCTTGTAAAACATTACATCGAACAAACTCAAATTTGGCCCTTATATTGCATAACATTTTGCTGGACAGCTTACGCAAACAAATGATCCTTAATATCACACATGGTGGCAAAAGTCGAGGCCACATTTGCACTTTGCAACAAAAAACCAGCGATGCGATACTTTTTTCCAGGTGTATATATATCAAAAGTTCCACACGATAAAGTTGGAACATGCCGTGAAGTTGGCCATAGGCCTAATAAACTGTTGAGTCGGATGAAAGTCTTCAAACCCAGCAGTAGTAAAAATTGTCATCAAAATAATAAGTTCCGTAATAATGAAGATGGGCTCGTCATCAGTGCTCGGGGCCCATCAAGTCTTGTTTCTGAATAGAAATGTAATTGTATTTCTATCCCCAACATACAAGACTATGCGGCGTGAAAATCCATGAAGAAGTAAACAGAGTTGGAGAATTGGGCGTTGCAAAGCACTCACGCTCCCAAGCGCATCAGATGCGGATACAGGATGCACTGGTAATCACGCTAAACGGACGGTGCGAAGACTGGTAGATTCAAAACTGGAGGCAGATTATTTTGAAGACAGAAGTAAAAGTTCAAACCCGACAGAGGTGAGAACGGATGTCGTAGCATAGTATTTATAAAATCACAGTAGAAAACTGTAATGGCTTTTACTACTGCTGTGTTTGAAAACTTTCGTCCGACTCTACAGTTTATTAGGCCTGTTGCCAACTTCACGACATGCTCCAACTTTATTATGTGAAACTTTTGATACATTTATTATTCATGCCGACATGGCCATTACTGTTTTGTACTGCTAGTTAAATATTTCAGATGTTTTTGTCAATATTTTGATATTTTGAAGAAAAGAAGAAGAAAAAAAACAATCCTATGCAAAATTGTCTTGTTTACAATAATCAATATTAGAAAGAAAAAGAAGAAAAAAATATAGTTATGCTGTCTGAAAAATCTTTTTGGGGTTTCCTTCTTTTTTCTTTGTCAAAATATGGGAATTTATGTGTCAAACTGATGTCATGATCAGAGTTCATGTTCAATTTACTTTCTATAAATGTATACTTTTATATACTTTTATTAAATATATTCAAACTTAGAAGCAAAAAACAAGGATCAAAAGGGCAAGAGTGACACTACCCTTAATACCAACTTACATTTCAATTGAACAAAAATATTAGCATTTGATCGTTCATATTAATTGGAATCAAAATTGTCATTTCACAAGTCATGGGCTTTAAACTTATTCATTCGACTGTAAAATTGAATCTTTGAGTGGTCATGTCTCAAGTCAAGTTCATGTGGGATAAAATGTTTAGCCTGGTCAACCTGAGTTATTTAAGTTGAGTTTTACAAATCTAGAAAATGAACACCAAGTAAAATTATCATATGAAAATATAAATGCTGAAACTAGTAAGTGACCACACAGGTTATCAATTATAGTACATTAAATTCTCAATTACAGAATAAAAGATGGAATTTGTAGTTTGGTTGCCAGAACATGGTATGAAAATGGATGAACAGGTCCATATTTTGAGTAGATTACAATTCGGCTCATTTTCCCCCTATGTTGTTTACTGTTCTACATGAAGGCACATCATCATACATGCAGTCATATTTTGAATTTTCAGTTCAATTGCTCCAGTATTATTCATGCAAAAATTCACTTAGGGATTTTTTCCATACAACAGTAGGCCTACACTAACTTATAGGCTGGTATACTAATTTTTACCAACTTCTTTTGACAGAGCTTTAGTTTGATTTTACGTCATGGCATTTAATCATGTTTGTTCATTTTGTTTTAAAAAGCTTTAGGCTATGACGTTGTATAAAGAGTGTTTCCATAAAACGGGAGTAGAAATATAAGCGTGGGCTTCATATCCCACTGCCCACTATATTGATTATATTCACATTAATTTTGTCCTTATTCACTCTTTGCACGGTTTGGCCATTGCATTTTGAGGCCCTTCCCACAAGTGGCAAACGTGCAAAGAGCAAATGATGCAATACTTGAATTATTATACTTGACTGCAGCATGTTTTAGTTGATGTTAGCAAGAGTTATTATAAACAACTTAGTACATTAGTATGAGTAATATAATAACAGAAGCTACATGATTGAAGAAATAAACTGTCTTCTTTCTTTTTTGTTGCCTTCATGTAGTGTACTTAGGAATGTAATTAAACTGCTCACAAAAAGTATCGAAACACTTAGAAATGATCCAATATATAACGCCTCAAAAGGGTATGCATTAATCAAAGCAAATATCCAAGTGCATAATTTTGTTCTGCGTATTTTGACACCTCGATCGATGAGATACGATGTTGCGGAGCGGAGTTATTGTAATTTCAATGGTCGTGGGTCCAGTTTCAAAAGTGACAATCGTGCTATACAAAGAGGTTTGCATTACTGTTTAGAAAGATCAGATTCGTGTTTTTCAATAGGGATGAGTGTCACTTTTGAAACTGGACCCACGATCATTGAAATGACAATAACTCCGCTCCGCAACATCATATCTCAACGACCGAAGTGTCAAAATACTCAGAACAAAATTATGCACTTGGATATTTGCTTCGATTAATGCATACCCTTTCGAGCCGTTATATATTGGATCATTTCTAAGTGTTTCGATACTTTTTGTGAGCAGTTTATTAGTTGGGTGCCCGGGGTGCTCAGTGGTATCATGCGCGTCCAAGGACTTTCAAAAAGTACCCTAAATACGTAATCGTGTTAAAGGAGGTGTCCCGCAAGCATAAAAGTGTGCATTATATGTTAGAAAAATAACTATCGAGCCCAACTTTTGTAATTATATAGCACAAAACACCACACTTATGACAAAAACAAATAAAAACCGCAATCTCTCAACATGCACTTTTTAAAATTCGCGGCGATCGAAAGTCCCAGTGTCGATGATGTCATAGTTATACAATGCACATGCGCAAATTTTAGCACCGATACCCATGACGTCATCGACACCGGGACTTTCGATCACCGCGAATTTTAAAAATTGAATATTGAGTGATGGCAGTTTTTATTCATTTTTGTGACTAGTATGGTGTTTTGTTCTATATAATTACGAAATTTCGGCTCGATAATTATTTTTCTAACAAATAATGCTCAATGTTGTGCTTGCGGGACCCTTCCTTTAATGAGAAAAAGCACCCCCTAAAAAAGTATGGCACAGTATTTACTGTATTTTACATGCCCTAAGCAAGTAATATCAGTATGTCCAATACCCTAAACAAGTACTCAAAATATTTTGATACCTAAACAAGTACTCAAAATATTTTGATACCCTAAGCAAGTAATTTGTATAATTTAAACATCTTTACCGGGCCGCGTATGGCCCATTTCGAACCATTTTTTCCTTTCATAATAAGCTAAAAGTATTATGAAACAAATGCCGAGCTGATTTATCATATCACTTGCGAAGGATACAATTTGAGAGATATATCTCGCCCATGTATCATGGCTATTTATAATCCTCATGGAGCAAATAAGGACCCTAAATATGAAAGCCAATGATTTAAAAAGATACCCTTTTTCTTAATTTGGCTTGTTGTGATACCCTATTCATGTTACGTACGTAACGTGCCCCAGCTTGAAAAACTACCCTAATTACGTGATTTGCTTGGACATGCATGATACCCCTCTTGTTATGACCACTGAGCACCCCGGGGTTGGGTGAGGGCAATTATATCACATACTGACATAGCAAAACATTTAATTGTGTTTAAAATCAGGCTTGTGCCCCTTTTAGAAAAAGAGTGTATTTTGTAAACTGTGTTATTTTCATCATTGAACATTTCGTATTTGGACTGGATATTTATATGCCATTCAGGATAACTTAATTACCTTTCCGACACCGAAAGAAATACTTGTTTAACCATGAGAAAACAGAATCAAGTGCCAGATTTTTGAAACAAATCATCCATGTGTGAACTTGGCTTTTAGTGCGCAACTTCATTAGCATATTTTGGGATATGATAAAGCAAATGTGACAAAAAAGGCATTTGAAACCAATTTAGTTATCTTGGGGGTCATATGGACATTTGATTAAAATTTCTTAATATTATACGAGCAAAAATGACTCTTTCCACAAGTATCCTTTTCCATAAAAAGTGTAACAACCCATTTAGGTACCCATGATTGATCAAGCATATTTGGATTGGTAAAAGCATTGTAGTATACGCCTAGACATGGGATATCATCAAAGACACCCTATTATAACCCTAGTACACTCACATTGGCGGTACATAATACACTAAAATTGAATAGTTTCCCATTGTATGCACATCGCACATCGGGCTACTTC
This sequence comes from Ophiura sarsii, assembly GCA_035610835.1. Classification (NCBI taxonomy): domain Eukaryota; kingdom Metazoa; phylum Echinodermata; class Ophiuroidea; order Amphilepidida; family Ophiuridae; genus Ophiura; species Ophiura sarsii. The sequence continues at coordinate 22,089,416 of CM069441.1, forward strand.
GTTTGTTCAGGCAGTATGTTTGCCTGCATTATCGTCACATACCGTTACTACACTCATGGGTGCCAGTTTCGTTTTTGTTGCAAATCAAATACAGTTTTGGAAATTTTGTTGATGAAAAAGGGTTGTGTAAAACTTACATTTTCGGTTCGTTCAATTGTTGAATTTTGCTAATGGAAATAAAAACAGTGACCAAAAGTGCGCATTTTAAATATTTTCTGAAAACCATGACCTGGTTTTTAGCTCATTTGCTCATTTAATGATGGATTTCTTTATTCAAGTAGTAATGAAAAACTAAGTGAAATAGTATTTATAAAACTTCACAAATAGGGCTTGATGGTATTCCATGTCTAGTTCTTCCATATTAAAAGCAAATACAACGAAAAAAACGGTATTTGAATTATCTACAAGCTGATATTAACATTAATCGTAAGTTGTTAAGATTGTTGTAAGATGCAAAAGGATTTGTTTCTTCAATATAAATATATGAAAGCCTGTTTGTAGAGCAAGAGCGTCAGAATGATCTGAACACAAATTTAATAATAAAAAATATGTAGCAAGTATCAAAACAAGTGCAAAGAAATGTTTATTGTTTATTGAATGTGTATTATATTCATTTTCTATGGCGTGAAAAACCTGCGATCAGAGAAACATCTATTTGCCTGATGATGGACAAAATGACCGCATAAGTCCATGAAACTCCAGAGTAGCGATATATTCCGGAAGGTCTATACCTCTGAATTGTTATGTTTATTGTTATGTATGTTCGAAATATTTAGTCAAAAATTCAAGCTCATACTTACTTTGCTTAACTCCGGTGGTGTCCCCAATCTACGATGGCTCTCCATACTTTTCGGTCCTTCATTGCTGTCTTATGTTACTTGTCTCTAATCCTGTATCTTGCTTGAGTATAAGTCAATGAATGTCAGGGCAGGTCTTCCCGACTTTCTTTTGCCAGCACCATGTTTGGGGATCCAGTGCACCAATTTGAAGACTGGCTCTTCACTTCGGTAACGAGCCACTTCTATAACGGTGGCCAGCAAACCTTGTCCGTCTCTTCTGAATCTTCTGGCTTATTTTGGGGAGATCACCATACAGTTGGGTATTTGGTATGTGTTGTTTCCAGTTTACATTGAGTACTGCTCTCAGCATTCTGCACTGGTGTAGCAGCCATCAAGCTCTTTCTGTAACTTGGGAGTGATGGTCCAAGCTTCGCAACCATATAACAGCACCGACTCTACTGTAGGCAAATACTAATATAGAGAACGTTTGCATTTCTGAACGAGAGTAGACTTCCATATTTTTGTCATTTTACTACATGCTCTCCATGCTGCTGCTTTGCGTTGTTTAATGTCCTTTGCTGTAAACTATATACTTCCAGGCAACAAGATATTTAAAATATTTTACCTCATCCAACTTGCTCATACAGTGTCCCTAAAAAACCTGCATGTGTTTACCCAACTTAATTTTACCCAACTTAAAATTTGCTGTATAAATATGTGTATACTTATTGAAGGACTAAATGCTTGACTCTCAAATGCAGTTTATTTCATCTGATATGGTTTTGTCATTCCGGAGACATGGCCACTAAACTAAAGCTACCTATAATCGATGTTGTGCCAATAATTATACAGGGTGTATTGAAAAATACGAGGGTCATTCAATAAGTTCTACCTCCTACCTTATTGCTATTATACAAGCCAGTCGTATGAAATATTCCACAATTAAAGCCCTGATTAAAGCTTAATATCTCAGCTACAAATTCATTGGTTTGAATACTCATTGTATTTTTTTTGGATATGCAGTAAAAACCAAACTTCCATTTAGTGCGACGGAAACGGGTAAAAAAAGCCAAATGTCTCCTAAGTGCTCAGTTCGTTTGGCCAATTCTAAGAGACATCATGTACCTATCGGTCAAATACAATCGTTCTAAGTTACAAATATCACTTTAACAGACTTCAAACAATAAAAGTGACTGATTTTATTTGGCGGAAAATGCCCTCTAATTAGCCAGAACCAGACCAGGACAGCCATCAATTTTAACCCTACTCTAGAGAACCGCTGCAAAAGTCTTATTTGCTTTTCATAGGAACTAAGACTAGGATATCTTCGTTATAGCCTACAGGACTAAATGGATATATTTCAAGTCTCTCGAAGATATATTTTTCTGTCACTGACTACCTGATTAATTTGTTTAATGTTGCATATAAGGAAAACTGATATACATGTATCATTTTAAGATTTAACATTCGAGGCATAACTGTGGCTTGACTTGAAACAATGAACATTTTACTGAATATCAGTATTCCAGCAGGGACCTATGCTATTAAGGGGTGTCAATACATTCGAGTTGATATACTAAGCTTTGTAAGCTACAAAGGTTAATATTGCCCACAATCTGATTTATACATGATTGATAGTATAGCATTATATGAAATCATGCATTGTTTTCTATTTTCAGTATTTAAATCGGGCGGTTATACCTAATCATATAGTACAATACGGAGAGAAAACGAAAAATAAACGTGTTTATCTTTGCGGTAATTGTCGTGTCCGTTGTCCAAAATCTCTCTCTGGCTTTTATTGCATCATGACAAAAGTCAAATAGGTATCAATTAGCATTGTGTAGCTATGATTCAGAGCTTTAGTCATGACAAATGTCATGGGGCTGACATTCATAATAATTAGCGATTTTATGAGTGAAGAGGTAGAATTTATTGAATGACCCTCGCAGGACTCTGTTGCATGGCGTTTTTTACTTTTTAAAACCACTTGACATGACCAAATCACCATCAGTGCAAAGCCCAATTAATAATGATAATAGTCTGAACATCTGAGATTAATCCAAAGAAAAGTACCGCTAGCATAATTTCCTTAAACCATGTAATTTACTATAGTCTATACAATGGGATTTACAAATACAATCCAGAAAATATCTTGGTTTACTTTTTACTATAGTCTATACAATGGGATTTACAAATACAATCCAGAAAATATCTTGGTTTACTTATCAATACTTTGCATTCAAAAATATTGTAAATCATCTATCAATCCCGTTATCAATAAACAGTAGCAAAGATTAGTTTGGTATTCCACTTAAATCTGGCACAGATCATTAATTACTACATAATTCACAACTTTTATATATGAATATTTCTGTGCAATGTTCAATGTTGCTTAACGTTCACATAAGAAAGCCACAGCATGTATGGAAGTTGTGGTGTAAGGAAAGCACCAATCATGTCAATGGTGTGTTTATAACAATCATCGACAGAGAAGGACATTTATACATAGGAATGGGAATTGTAGTTCAACTGCAATTTCTGCCATAAGCATGATAAGCAGGACAGAATAAGATTACGAATATCTTACGGCATGGTAAGAATATGAATAATTTCCCTTTTAGCCTATTTAAATATGTAATCTTCTACTGTCATGTTAATCTACCTTACTGTGTGAATTACCATTGTACATACTACAAAATAGGTTGACTTGCTTATTGGTAACCCTTTCCGTAATTTATGATGGATTTTTCTCGTCTTTTCAGGATTTTAACTTTATTAGTTGTACTTGACATTGAAATCAAATTGGTTATATGGTTCAGTGGTTTTAATAAGAATTAATCCATGTTGGCTGAAAGAGAGTCCTATTTTTTATTCACCCTGTACAGTTTTCAACTGAGACTAGTAAACTAATCACAAAAGTATCAAGACACTTAAAAATAATCCAATAATTAACGGCCCGAATGGTATGGATTAATCGAAGCAAGTCACCCAGAGCATAATTTTGTTCTGCATATTTTTACACCTCGATTGTTGAGAATGAGATACGATGTTGCGAAGCGGAGTTATTGTCATTTCCATGATCGTAGGCCTATAGTTTCAAAAGTGACAATCATCCCTATAGAACAACTCTGACACAACATTGGAAGGGCTACGGCCGGGGGCTACGGCGTATCCTCGTCAAAACAATAATCATGATAATGCAAACCTGCTTCTATAGGGATGATTGGTACTTTTGTGTGTGTGCAAACCATCTTAGTTCTATACAACCACCTAAAATACATTTCATTATTTCATTTCGTATTAAAACCTTTTTCAATTTTATACTATGGATGTAGTTATAACTCTATTTATCGATGGTGGTATTAATAACCATTTAGGTTGTATACAACCTCCTAAAATAAAATAGTGCAAATTATTTTATTTCACAATAAAACTGTTTTCAATTTAATACAATGGATGTATTTATAACTCTATCTATCTATGGTGGTATTCAATAACCCTTTTGGTTGTATACAACCATCTAAAATAAAATAGTGTACATTATTTGATGTCACATTAAAACTGTTTTCAATTTAATACTATGGATGAATTTATAACTCTATCTATCTATGGTGGTATTCAATGACCATTTTGGTTGTATACAACCACCTCAATAAATGAGTGTAAATTATTTGATCACAATAAAACTGTTTTCAATTTAATACTATGGATGAATTTATAACTCTATCTATGGTGGTATTCAATAACCATTTTGATTGTATACAACCTCCTAAATATATATTAGTGCAAATTATATGATTTCACAATAAAACTGTATTCAATTTAAAACTATGGATGTATTTAGGCTTTATTTATCTATGGTGGTGGTATTCAATAACCATTTAGGTTGTATACAACCTCCTAAATAAATTAGTTTACATTGTTTTATTTCACAATAAAACTGCTTTTCAATTTAATACTATGGAGGCATTTATAACTCTATCTATCTCCGGTGGTATTAGATAACCATTTAGGTTGTACACAACCACATACAATAAATTAGTGTACATTATTTGATTTCAAATTATGCATTTATATATACATGTAACTATCTATCAATGATGAATGATGGTTTTCAATAACCATTTAGGTTGTATTTATACAACCACCTAAATAAATTAATGTAATCATTTTTTTCTTCAATTTAATACTGTGGGTGCATCTATAACCATTAACCCTATTTATCTATGGTGGTATTCAATAACAATTTAGGTTGTAATCAACCATCTTAAATAAAATAGTGTAAATTATTTGATTTAACATTAAAACTGTTTTCAATTTGATACTCTGGATGCATTTATAACTCTAACATAAACCCATGTAAGTTATTTGATTTCGCACTATTAACACCGTTTTCAATTTGATACTATATATTCATTTATCTATGGTGGTATTCAATGACCATTTTGGTTGTGTGCAACCACCTGAAATAAAATAGTGTAAATTATTTGATTTCACATTAACCCATTTCCATGGATGCATTTATAACCATATTTAGTTATTAACGGAGGTATTCAATTCGAATTAGAGCATTAATAGGCTAAAAAATGTAAATGATCCTTTCGCGGTTCGCATTTGATTCCACTTCCATAACAGATGTTTGTTGGTTAATACACATTATCAATAAGTGTGTATTATTGAAACATACAAACACTTTGAAAAATAAATTGAATTCAAGTCCTTGTTGGATTTTAAAAATACTAACATCATACAGGATAAAATCAGAGGACTCCGTTTGTTCAAGGATATAATTTGGTACAAATATTTCTACACACTGCAACCATTTTCTTTTTTTGGCAATGCACTGATGTCGAGATACTAATGTTGTATTATTATATAGGCTAATTTAGACGGGAATTGATTCTTAAAACGTACTCTTACCGGAATTGGTTTTGACTAAATTGACATGATAATTGATTTTGACTGATATTTCTTAAACATTTGAATACAATGATAAGCATTTTGATTAGTCCACCTTTTATTTAGTTTACCCATTTGAGTAAATTCATTATATCATTAATAGGTGTCCTGATATCAGCATGTATGGGTATGTAAACGATTATGGAGAATTTGCAACTTAGTTTGAAATGTGTGTCAGCCAGTGGCGTAGCCAGGTTTTTCTCAGTGGGGGGGCAAAGGGGGGGCCGGGAGTTTTGGTGGGGGGGCAACAACCAAATTGAGGATTGAATTTCCTTGTGTTGTGAATAGGTTAGTCCCAAATTATTTCAACTGACATTTCCCACAGGGGGGGCAACAGGGGGGGCAGAGAACCCCACAGGGGGGGGCAGCTGCCCCCCTTGCCCCCCCTTGGCTACGCCACTGGTGTCAGCGAACAGTTCGACCCTACTTGGCTAGCATATATAATCAAAATAAGGAATTACAAGAGCATTAGATAACATAGAGTATGATTTTCTGATGAAACCCTCTCTGTAAGTGATGACTTTCCTTAACTACCAATATGTGATGTGTTCTGTAAGTCATATTTGAAACGTGTATGGGCTGCACGTACCGCTATTTTAGCTCTCTATGATTCATTTTGCCATTTATAATTTTGTAAATTGTTTGTGTATAATTTTTCATATTGTATTGTATGGACGCATTCGGCAAGTTGGCGGATGCCACTTTTCTGAAAGTGTGTGTCCGAATAAATAAATAAATAAATAAATATGTGGAGGAAAAATAGTTAACACGTCTAATACCAATTCTCTTTGAAATATTATTTGATAAATAATCAACAAGTGATGACCGTGACATAGTCGTAGATGAGATACTTGAATTGAAATCATCTATTCATCTATCATTTCAATCATATAGAATGTTTATATGAGAGGGTTACATGGCTCAATCTTTTCAATATATGAGTGATACTAAAAATCATTTCTAGTTTTGATAATATTTAATGTAAGCTTGTTCGCCTCTATAACCAGTTTGTTAAAAGTTTCAAATTTGAATTTAAGGGCATTCACTTTGTGCTTCAATTCATTAGTATTTTTAAACATTTTGTAACTGATTATTGTGTAAGTTGTGTAATGCTTTTTATACAACAGTGGTGCTTTGCTGTGGTGCATCTTTTAAATCATATTTTTAAAATGTTTGCTGTTATTTTGTTGTTACATATTGTATGCCATTCGTTGGTGTCTGTGATTTGTACAGCGCATTGATCTTTTTTGGAAATGCGCTCGCTCTATAAGCACAGGTAAATAAAATAAATAAAATAAAAGGGTGTCAGGGGTTTTCTGCATACATGATAGTTTTACAATTCACAGTATTGGGTAAACAATTTACAAATATAATAAATATAAATGGTCCTAATATAGAACATTGTGGTACTCCAATATTAATATGCTCAAAATTTGAAAGTCGACAATTAACATTTACAGCTTGTACTCTATAACTTAAGTACAATTTAAACCATAAAAGTTCTTTACCGTCAACACCATAATTCTTCAGTTTATCAATTAGTTTTCATGGTTGACAGTATCAATTAAGTCAAAAAAATAACACCTTATCCATATTGTTTAGAATCAAATCTTGGAAGTCTAGAAGAGTTTTATGGTTGTTGAATGATTAGCACGAAAACCAGACTGAATATTACAGAGAATATTTGTACTACATGTAGTAACATATTTATATAATTGATCATGAACAGCTCTTTCAATGATCTTATGTTGTGACAATTGGTTACTGTAATTGGTATAGTTTCCAACATCTGATTTGCTACCTGATTTATAAATAGGTGTTATTTTAGCGGTTTTCAGTCATCTGGGAAAACAGAACTTATTAACGATGGATTGCACATTGTTTTTAAAATAAGAAACAGATTCTGAAATTAACACTAAATTGATCTAATCCAGGTGATGTATGCATTCTCATATTGCGAATTTGATTGATTAACATGAATTATTACATGGACAATTTTGCTTTATATTATTAAATTTCCTCACCAAGTTTAACACCTATAGAAGTGAAATAGTTGTTGAACGCATTAGCTGTATCATTTGCACAGGTGAAGACTTATTTGGAATTATTTTCTTAATTACCTTCCATAAGTTTTTACTGTTATTCATATTAATTGTTAGTATGACAATAATGCTTTTAAAATACGCCATGCGCCAACAATACGAGTAATAGTTGCATAGCCTATACTGTATCATATATCATGCACTGTAAATGCTATCTTCAGTAGATACGCCAATCCATTCATCATGATGATGGTGTACAGTAAACTTCATGAATTCCTTTCATGATGGTCTAAAAGTCTAATGAAAGGGTACAGTATGTCAAATATGATGAAAAACAACGGACATGGTCCCATTGATGTTGATGATGAAAATAATTAGCATTGATGGGTACTAATCATTTTTGGTCAGCCTGCCTGTATAAAATATATCTTGATTTATCAAACTAAATGTTACACTCCATTATGTACGACATAGGGTTTCCCCTTTTCAACAAAGTGCAAACAAATGTGTGTTAAACAACTTGTTTGAAAGAAACAATATTCTCTTAACCTCTTGGGTAAGGTTGTTCCAAATCATTAATAATTCTTCATTTTAAGTCAATTTGAAGTTCGTCCGACTTAAGTGGCCCATGCATTGTTTTATTTGACAAGTATTTGGGGACTTTTAATACCGAATTGACTTGGGGGATTAGCAGCAGCTTATATATAATGTTCGCATCGGAGGATTAACTTGGTGAGTTTAAAAAGTAAGAGACTATTTGATTTTTACCAATTCTGTAAGAAACTCCACCAAAATATGATAAAGAAATCTTAAGTCACTGCTTATTTATCCATGACCTCTTCTTTACCCGTTTAATATCCCTTAAGTTTAGGCTCAAAACTAACTCATTTAGAAACAAAATCAAATTGAATCAAAATGAAGAAAATAAGGGTACAGTAAAGATGTTGAAGAAAAAAATGGACCTATACATCTCATTGATTTTGATGATGCAAACAAGATTTATTGGGCATCCATGATGGGACGGCCTGTAGGCCTGCTATACATACTAAAGCATAATTACATACAATGAGGGTCAAACAGTTGTACCTCCTCCCCAGGGGTAGCACTGGCTCAATAATGTGAGGAGTCCCATTTGCATTTTTCAGGACCCTTTAAGGACTGCAAAAACTAAATTTAAGGGGTCCCCCAGAAATATAAGGGGTCCTGAAGTTTGAGCCTTTGAAAATGGTCAATTTTTTTTTTAGAGACAAACAGTCGCTAACACAGATACGCACACTAGCGTAAGATCATGTAACTCATATACCTATGTCGTGTCCATGTTAATCAGTAAAAGATAATATATAGAATGTTTTGGAAATCGCTTGAAACTTTTGCGGAAGCAATTCGGAAGCGAATTAGTATGTTTAACAACTTTTAAAAATACAGGATTGGAGATTGACAGGATGGAGATTGACAATTTTCAGAATGTCTTAAGGTTTCCACGTTCATAAATCGTCAGATTTAAGGGGTCCCTTTATTTTCGATTGGGACCCGTTATAGTCGTCGTCAGAATACTTCGGCACTTTTTTCTGTGACAACAGCGTACAGCGTAAACACGGAAGTGCGTTGTAGAACAGCGTCGGAACAGCGTTATCTTTGAGCAGTTCGACGCGTCGCGGACTCTGTAATCCGATTGGCCGCGACCGTATCCATGGGTCATGAATGTCCCCGCCCACACGCTCAATTAACTAGACGCGTGCGTTGGCGGTTTTTAAAAAGTGCCGAAGTATTCTGACGACGACTATAGTGAAGTTCAATATGTAAACTTACGCGTCCATTATCGTCCAACAAGAAAATAAGGGGTCCTAGGACGCGAGGACGCGCCAGAACGCGAGCCCTGCTCCTCCCTCATATCACCACCAATGTGAATGTCAGCCTCATAATATTTGTCATGAGTGGGGGGTGGGGGGGGGGGGGGGATGAAAAGGTGATGGACAAGCACTTTATTTAATGGGGACAAGTACTGTGTGCGTGTGTGGGTGGGGGAAGGAGAATGAATGAAAAGGTGATGTAAAAAGTCCACCCCTAGTCCCTCCACACACACAGTGCTTGTCCCTCCACATTAAATAAAGTGCTTGTCCATCCACTTTAGAATAAAGACCCACATTTAATTCACCACAGTATATATAGTAAAGTTGAGTTGAATATGTATTGTCTTTGCCAATTTACAGGAGGACACAGGTCACTAATAGGTATATCAAATAAGGTGGGCCGTTTCAAAAAATCCTTAAAATCGTGATACGTGTCTCTATTTTAAATAGAAGTTGTCAAAGAAACATAACATTTTTGGTATCATATTAAAGACAATTTATCCAGCTACCGAATAAAAAAGGATTAAAGCCACATGTTTAGCAACAGTGAAGTTATCAATCTAAACGTCGAGTGAGTCAAGGGTGGAGCCGGTGGATGAGGCGCCGGTGGATGAGGCGCCGGTGATGAGGCGCCCATAGGTTTCTACACAAAATAGCGGAAAACTAGAACTTTTGAAATTGATGCCATTTTAAAAGTATACATAGGAAGGTTTTCAAACTTCTCATATGTGTTAATAACATGTGCCTGCTACTATGAATAATAATATTGAATTGTTATCTAGACATTCTCTACTAGAATATGATGTTCAATTCAGGGAGTGTTTTAATGTAAAAAATACACAATTTTATTCATTTTATTGATTAAACAATGGCCAAATCGCAGTCTCTCTATTTCATTTGTGTGACTCTTCGGTCCTTTTCTTACCCTGGGTAGTAAAACATTTAACTAAAAAAGCCAGAAGTGTTTCTTCACAGAATTGTTCATAGATTCATGATAAATTTGCTATTTAGACCTATTTTGGACCACCCTGTTCAAAATAAAAGGAACTTAAATGATATTCATGTAGTTCATTTTGATAACCATTTTCCTTTAAATTAAATAGTCCATGCTAACTAAATTTCATAGTATATTATATACAAACCTTCATTTTATGCATTATTTCATCATAATTTTAGACACCCTGTACTTTTCCTGTGTACATTTTGGGCAGGTGATTCTTAGCAAATTTGGTAGCACCTTCTGCGGTTGTTCTGATTTTGGTGACTATCTTCAGCTAAACCCTAATTGTACAAGCTATCAAAATATTTTGTGAGGAGCAAAAACGATCAACTTTTTTATGTTCCACCCTGTACAAATTTTACACACCCTGTATAATTTGATTCTTTTTTGCAAAAATGAAAAACCTTGAATCATAAGCTTTCCAACAATATATAGTTTGTGGGTCATTAAGTATGTAAAACTGAAGTTTTGTCCCGTTTAATCAGAATTGGTGCACTTCTCAACATTATTAGAAGTGATACATTTTTTTTGGACCAGTTTGTGACTTCTGACCAGGAAGGAAACATCATCTTCATCATACATTAAGAGAATAAAAAGGTGTTTACGTACGATGATATGTATAAGAAAATCGATAAATAACCTTCTGATACTCTAGCATTTTATGTAGCAGGTCGAAAACCAAAGTGAAACATCTCATCAAAACAAAATTAGATAAGGTAATGCCATGCAGGCATACACGGGTGGTGGTTTTGTTTTGTACATTTTCAACAAAAAATAATGTTGCAATGGATATTTTCAAATAATTTATCTATGCTGTATAATCATTTATCCCAAATTCAAACCTTTCAAATCGGATACCTATACAAAACAAATATATTGTTATTCAAAGGAAGGCAACACGGTCATGATAATAAAGATTAAAACAGAACGTTCTTTGATGATATGATGTAATTTATTGTGGAATATTCAAATAACAAAGAACCCCAAATGTAACAGATGGACATTAAAAGATGGATTTTAAATAATCTCAGCCAAATTGAGATGTTTCGTAAGACTGCATTATATAAAACAAATTTATGAGGTAGCAGGTAAAACCTAATGAATGATCCTCGTATATATGTAGGCTGTAGCGCTTTGTTCAAGCAAATTTACTATGAATTAGTGTATGCTATCTACTGATGATAGCGTTATTATCATGATTATTTCCTTAATTGCCATTGAGGACAAAATGCACATATTATTTTGAATCGGGGATGGTGGGGCTCCGGGGAGTTTAAAAGTGACCTGGCCATATACACTCGTCAAAAGAAGTTCCTGGACACTTAAATTAAATTAATATTCAATAGAATATATATAAAAATATAATTATATATATATAATTGTATATCAAAATAAGCAGAAAGTAATCCTCTAACAGCTTAACATGGAATTTAGACATGATCACTCATGCATGGCAGATCCCATTCACTTGACAATGGCAAGAAGATTGCACAAAATTGGATAATCCCTCCATTCAAATGACTGTAAATGCTCATTTCTTGCAATTTCCTTTTACGCACCTTACCATTGCTTAATGAATGTGCTCAGCCATACATGAATGAGTACATCTTAATTTCATACAGACATGATAGAGAATTATTGTCTGCTTATTTTGACATGCAATTGTTTAATTTATATTAAATATTTATGTGAAATATTTGAACTTCAATGAGTGTCCAGGAACTTCTTTTGACGAGTGTATATAACAGCAAAGCAAATGCCCTAACAACCATTTAGAAGGATAGATGGAGCTGAAACATGGTCAGTGGGATTACGGATTCAAAAAAATCAGCTTTTGGAAAAATTGCACATACGTAATACTAAATGTTACTATTAATTTTGAAATGTCGATGTAACTTGATCCAACCAAATGTCAATCTAGCGCTATTATTCAACCGTTCCATGAATCATTAGGCCTACTGGGGTTCCTTTGTAGGCCTACCTTATCTATTGAAACAATTCCCATTTTCCAAATTTCATTTTTCATCACCATCAATCTCTCTGAATTCCCATCCGCTGGTGCCCGGAGGTCCAATGGACCCGTAAACACAGTGGCGGCGTAGCCCGGGGGGGGGGGGGGGGGGGGGGGGGGGGGGGGGGGGGGGGGGGGGGGCATATTAGTGTCTTGTCGGTCGAAAGTGGCACTGTTGGGTTGAGATTGGCACTAGGCTGTCGATTGAGATTGACACTGTCACTATAGGGCCTATTGTTGGTTGAGATTGGCACCGTTGGTTGTTTTTTTGGCACCGTTGGTTGAGATTGGATATATGTTGAGATTGGAATTGTCGTTTATTAAATGTCTGTTTTTTTCGCATCGGTTTTGGGTGAAAACCATACCCCTCCATCTCTTCCACACTCCCTCCCCCTCCACACCTCCCCATCCCCACTTCCAAATGAAAGTCAAGTTCAACTCTATACCATGATCAAGAAGTTTATCTTAGTTTATTAATTACAGACATGCAACATAATATAAGTTGGTATAGTATTACTGATGTTGTTGCCCGATTGTCAAGTCAGTGTAGGCATATGCAAATGAAATGATGAGTCTCTTTTGTTGAAGTCCCCATATTACTCTGTTATTTTCAAGTACCGTAAAACGGGGTGTATAGGGACAGTTTCAGAACTTAAATTGTAATTTTGTCCAGTGCTAAGCAGTCATGAGCCAGACCGTTTATCACATGTTATACTGTCCACATATAATGCCTTTGAACTGCCACTATAAACAATTGAAAATATGTGATGGGTATATATTGTTTGTTACAAAGGTCGGTGTCCCTCACCCCGACGTCGGGGGTCACGAAATTTAAAAAGTGTTCACCTGTTTTATTCTATACATATGGATGAATATGGATAATGAGTGGGTTTTGGAAAAACCAAAACAATAATTTTTAAGTAGTTTTTACCACTATAACTAATTCAAAATTATGTTTTAACAACATTTCTTATAGACGTGTCAGTTAACAAGGAAATAAATACTTGACTGATTTATGTAAAGAGTTATTTATATTGCTTAAAGATCATAACATTTTGTTATTCTTTGAATTGAGCTTAATATTCTAATTGATATGTAGCAAAGCAGTAAAAAATGTTCATCTTTTCTTCAATGATGGAGATATATTATCTGTCATTAAATGTGAAAATTACTAATAAACAAAATAGCACCCTCATCTCTCGGAATATTAGTATATCTGGCACACTTTTGGAGTTGTTTATGACATATTAAAGTTATAGTATCAGTTTTATCAAGAAATATAACTTTTCTTGTCTACAATGGTAAAATAACAGTTCAAAAATTGAATTTTTCAATCAGGCGTTATAATAGAACTGGGTCAATACACTTATCCAGACCATAATTGTTTTTTGTACCCAAATGAGTCAAACTTTTGAGATGATATTATGTCCAAATAATAAGCCTTTAAACTGCTCTTTCAAAAAAAATTAAATACATGGAGTAGGTATAATATTTTCATTAAAAACGTTAAATGTTACGAGAAAAAAATGCAAAAAAGCTTGAAATGTAAAGTCCTTGCAGAATTTCTTACCAATGTCAACGATATAGGCCTATTAGGCCCTGGTGCATTTTCAGCTCATTTGTTCAAATAATGCAGTTAGGAGCAGGAAAGTTTGGACCACACCATTTTTCAGTGCGTTTTCGGACACCTTTATTTTCGATACCCTGGGATCCACATTTGTTCTTTCATATAAACTGAACCATTTCCTGAACACGGCTCTTTAAATATTTGGAAAAAAAGAAAATAAATGGTATACATCAAATACCAAAAATTGACATTTCAAAAACTTTCCCCATTTTTGTCCCTAAACACCACGTTTTTATATATCTATTCTGGCCTAAGTATAGGCCTATTATAAACTACACTGCAAAATCAAGTGTTAAAGATGAACGTGTTCTGAACGTGTTCAGATGTTAAAATCTTTATGTTAGTGTTATTAAAATAACGCAAATGTTTACTTATTAACATTCAAATGTTACATTATCAACACAACTGTTAAGACATTGTCATAGAAGTGTTTATGCAGCATTACTGGTGTTAACCATAACGCTCTAGTGTTAATATTTAAACGTTAGTGTTCGACCACTCTGTTGAACATGATGATGAATAAGCACATGGCGTTCTAAACGTGTTATTAGTTAACATGTTCAAACGTTACTATTACTATGGTAGTGTTAAAACAAGAACACCAATGTCGATTTATAACGTTTAGTGTTAAAGATGAACGTGTTCTGAAAAATCAAGTGTTAATATTTGAACACTTTGATTAACACCTTAGAGTAGCACTTAATTAACACGTTCATGTGTTAATGATGAACACATGAACATGTTCATGAGTATCATCAGCGTTAACATAACTGTGCTGCCAGGCAATAACGTCTATGTTAATACTTCAACATTAATGTTATGTATTAACATGTTCATATGTTAATAATATTTAACACTGTTGACACGTTAATAAGAAGTAACACTTAATTAACACTTCATTGCGTTAATAACTTATTTTATTAATGCTACTGTTCACATTTTAACATGCTATTTAACGCAAGCATTAAAAACCATACACATCAATGTTACAACAATTGTTGAATGCCACTGTTCAATCCATAAACAACATTTTTAACACCACTGTTCAGACAATGAATACCAGTTTTATATTTACATATCGATGTTAGAACAATACTATTAGCCAAGAATTTGTAAACACCACTGTTCAGATAATGAACACCCGTGTTATATCAATGTTAGAACAATACCTAACGGCCAAGAATTTACACTACAGAATGTTGGCTTGAAAACATGTATTCTTGCATTTTACCCATGGAAACATCATTTATTACAAATATGCAAAGGCAAGAGTCATGATACCACTTTGCAATGTTGTGTATTAAAGACCAAAATGACTGTTTGTGCCGTCTGTTGGGAGATACTTCAGGGATATCTCTAGCTAGGATCGTGACGTATGCGCAGCTCAGATAATAATAATTTATATAGCGCTCTTATATACATAGGAAGGTTTCACAGCGCTTTACAACAATAACAGATAAAAGCTGTGCTGTGTGCATACGTCACAAATTTAACAATGTCCCTAAAGTATCTCCCAAGTACCCTTGCGAAAAATCTTCTCACTCTTCTGCTAGGTCTAAACATGAGTTCACAAATTGCTTCTTGATAATGAAGCTGAAATATGGTGGATAAGTGTGAATAAATAACCCCTTTCATATAATGTGGCGTTTTGAGAGATTAAAACACTTATGAAAGGAAAAAACGCCTGGCTACTCAGAGTTTCCCCCTTCAATATCATTATTACTTTTCAAGATCCTATACAATTTTGTTTGCATAAATTCACACAAAATAGGAAAAACGCTTGGCTACCCACAAAAGTTATTGATGTGAATGGTGGATAGTATTGGCTAGTCGTGGATGAACAAAATAATTTTATTTTTTTTATTTCAAATAATGACCAGCTATAAAGAAAGAAGAGACTAGTTCTTTTAATTGAAAAATAAAGACGATCAAAATGTCTATGGGTAGCCAAGCGTTTCATACTGCAGTTATTGTCCGTTTTCCGTATGCACGCCACACAGACCCGTGTAATTGGACCGTGACCTTAGCCTCACGCTCTGTGTTGAAAGAATACACTATCAACTTGTTATGGACCCTGTGTGAAAAGTATAAGTTCAAAACACTTATATCATGGATCATCTTCTGCAGAATTTACTACTCTTTAACCTATCTTTTTTAGCTTGAAAAATAATAATGATAGCTATGTGGACCGGGGGTATTTTCATGACAGTGTCGGTTGAACCGCCGTTCTTTCTCCCGCCGTGTTATATCAATTACCAATTTCTGCAAACTTCAGCCTGTTTGTGCACTGTGTTTTTAGAAGAGCGCCACACACGAACCAATTAAGCTAGGAACCTGTTTCATTCAGTCACCGACGGGTAATTTCCCCTTCTAAGGTGTCACCAAAATGCAATCCTATTGGATCCCGGGAACTATGTGGACCGCCCCTTTGAATGACTGACAGTTTTCTTGCTCTATCAAGCTTAGAATACCTTGTAAGCACGGTTTAATACGTTTCCTGTTGCTGGGCAGTGCTAAGATGATTATTGATTATTGATTTTGATATTGTATTTTTATCAAAGCTTTGTTGATCATCTTAAGTTAAGTACTGGTAGTTTTCTCTATACTTGAGTTTATCTACACTAAGCCAGTTTATAGCTCCAAAGGTCGAAACGATTTTGCCCATGGAGATAACTGCAACATGTCCCCAATTTATAAACGTTTTAATTTCTCAAACAGCTCTTCGTGTGCCGAGTGATACAAAAAATGTATACTATTACTATGGTAGTGTTAAAACAAGAACACCAATGTCGATTTATAACGTTTAGTGTTAAAGATGAACGTGTTCTGAACGTGTTCAGATGTTAAAATCTTTATGTTAGTGTTATTAAAATAACGCAAATGTTTACTTATTAACATTCAAATGTTACATTATCAACACAACTGTTAAGACATTGTTATAGAAGTGTTTATGCAGCATTACTGGTGTTAACCATAACGCTCTAGTGTTAATATTTAAACGTTAGTGATCGACCACTCTGTTGAACATGATGATGAATAAGCACATGGCGTTCTAAACGTGTTATTAGTTAACATGTTCAAACGTTACTATTACTATGGTAGTGTTAAAACAAATAATGTTACCTGGGCTGTAATCGCTAATTTGCATATTTTACCTGGCCTTACATGAGTCGAGTAAATTGTGGAAATAGCTCATTAGCATAATTTTAATGGTACAAAAATTAGCACCGGTGCTCGTTTGTAACCTTTAAATTATGGTAATGAGCTAATTTGCACCTTTTATTTATTTAAACCTATTTAAAAAAAAAAATTAAGTCGATACATACATTTAACAGCTTTTAACACCATAGAAAGTATTTTGCTCTGTATACGTAAGTTCTCATATGTATAGCTAAAGGCAAGTCATTGTTCACTAATGCCATATACATTGTACATTGAGCAAGAACATAGTACACATGAAAAGGTCAATGCCCGCCCCCTCCCTCTATAATACCACTACCGTTCCCTGGTTGCCATGGTGTAACTAACCGAATTTGATGAAAGTTTTTTACACGTTTGGGATCAAATGTGAACAGTAGCATTAATAAAATAAGTTATTAACGCAATGAAGTGTTAATTAAGTGTTACTTCTTATTAACGTGTCAAAGTGTTAAATATTATTAACATATGAACATGTTAATACATAACATTAATGTTGAAGTATTAACATAGACGTTATTGCCTGGCAGCACAGTTATGTTAACGCTGATGATACTCATGAACATGTTCATGTGTTAATGATGAACACTTGAACGTGTTCATAATTAACACATGAACGTGTTAATTAAGTGTTACTCTAAGGTGTTAATAAAAGTGTTCAAATATTAACACTTGATTTTGCAGTGTAGGCCCTACTAGTATTATTTTTTAGCATACCTTGATCCCTGTATTAAATGAAGTTGATAATTTGGCCAGTTGGGGTGATTATATTCATTAATACATTGTATGTCAATTCAAATATTGTTTGTCCATGTAGAATCACATTATTATGCTAGAATTGCTATCTATAGGTAATTAAGAAAACAGCGCCCTCTTTTGCCATAATTTGATATCCCCATTCAATTTTACAGGGCCAGGTTTAGTCAACATTTGGGATGGAATTTATAATACCTGCGAAAGTGAGATAAGTTGAATTTGTATTTATGTATAGGTATGTATTTGCTATCTTGTGGAAATAATTTCATGTTTCTCCATACGGGGAGAACAATAGTGAAACTTAGTTATACAGAGCAACGTCCCCATAGTCTAATATGGCAATTGACAAGATATCGCCGTCAATGTGAGGAGAACCCGTGACTAGGGGGTGCATGGGCTGCACAAACCATTGGAAAGGGTATAGATATGTACCGCTCTACCTTTCTCAGTATTTTGCTCTAACTTAGGCCTACCCCTCTTTGAGTCAGCATGAGACAGCTCTTATGACCCCCATTTAATTGAAAATTAAAAAATGGTGCAAATTTGCTTTCAAAAGCCCAATGTTTTAACAAATTTGCGTTTTAAAATCTTAATTTTCGGAAAAGTGCGTTCTTATGAATCATTTAAAAAAAAAAGTTCTTAACACTATCCACGCGGCAGGCGTCTGCAGACGACATTCCAAAATTTCACAAAGTGTTTCAAAAATGTAAAAATTATTGAATTTCATTACCATATTTGGAATCACCGTGAGAAATGCATTGAATTAAGTACAAACATGTCTGTGATTGGTTCTGTTATCCTTGAGATAGACTTTGAAAATCGGGAGAGGTTTCCGAGTGAACAAAATCCGTTTTGTATAGGCCCTATATGGCAAAACTAATAATAGCCGCATGGAAAGTGTTAAGATCTACTTTTTTTGAGAAAATCAGGTCTTCTTAAAAGACCTTCGTCATAGAATCTACTCAGTTCAGCTCACAAGCCTTCATCGAGACCCTGGACAGCACACCCGGGAGCACACCACTACCAGTAAAATTTGTCGAGTGCCCCCACCCCAGCTTGTGAAGAAGATTTTTTGTTGTTGTCAATAGGCCTATACGAGAGTCATACAATAGTTCTGCCTCATACATCAACATCACTTGAATGTCAGCTTCATGACATTTGTCATGATTATAGCTCGGAATCATGGCTACCATAGAAAATAATAATTGATACCTGTTTCACTTTTGTTCTGATGTGGTCAAAGCCAGAGAGATTTTGGACAACGGAAACGGAAAATTACTCTAAAAATAAATACTTGTTTTTAATGGGGTTTTTTCATATTGTGTGGTTTAGATCAAGGGTACGATTTGAACACTGAAAATGGAAAACAATAGGCCTACGGTATGATAATGTATAAATGAGATTGTAACTGCTAATCAGTTAAATTCGTTATTACTATGCCTCGTATGTTAAATCTTTGACATGATAGTCACTTGGGGTTTTCATGCAGTCTTCAGAATAATTATTATCTTGTTTTTAAACTTAGTAGTATGTTGTTCCCATGTGTGTCTTCTGGTATTTATGGTGTCAGTCAGGGGGTCATGTATGTGTAGGCCTACTATATCATGTGCAATATTGCGTTTGTAAATATCTGCAAACGAGGACTTCAATGTGGATACACACCTTCCAAACAAGGACGCACCTTAGTCCTCGGTTAGATTAACTGCAATTTCCCGTTATCAACCACCCAAACGAGGTCGCTATGTTATTCCCATTCTAATTTGAGGCAAGTCCTCGGTTTCATTGATAAAAATCTGTTACACGGTGATCCGTGTGTAATCATTTCACAACCGGGTGACATAATTATACTGCCCTTGATAACAAGCTGCATACAACGTCCACGGTTTATTATGTAGAAAATTTAAGTGAGATAAGTTGAAGGTAGACTTTTTTAAACGTGATATAAAAAATGATGAAGAAAAGCTATATTATGCAACACGGTGATTTTTCCCAATAGTCATTTTCAACGAGAACTACATCAGGAGTGCTCATCTTAATAAAGGGTGAAATTAAGGCTCCGAAGGTGACTACACTGGTAATCTACCAATGAATTCTTCTTCTTCTGGTTCACTTGAATACTTCATATTTTGGCCCATAAATACCAAATATTCATGAATTTGAAGAAGTCCACAGTTGAAAAGGGAAAGGTACAAGTCCTTGGTCGGAGGTATTTACAAGTGGGGGTGGGTGGGGGTGTATAGGGGGGTGGGGTCTTTAGGGTGGAATGCGTGTTGTATGCAAGGGTGGGTGTTTGATTTTATGATATATTGTTTTTAAAGTCTATTATTATAAATCTTGCATTTTAATGTATTTTGTGTATCTTGTCATTTGTAATTTGTTGCGATGACAATAAACTACACCATGAATAATAATGAATAATATTAGATAGTCAATTATATAGTCAATAGTAGAAATAATCTTGGAGAGACCTGTAACTCCTCCATTACTGGTTATTAAAGGGGCGGATTGCGCTTGATGGTTGTCCTTATCTGGTACTGGCTAATTAGATGGCATATTTTTCATATTAAATTTGTCACTGTTTGCATTTATAGTTGTTAAAGAGAGATATACTTGACTAATAAGGTACATTTTGTGTCTTAAAATTGGTGAAATGATAAGCACTTTGGCGACATTTCGCTGTTTTTCACCATTTCCCTCACACTAAATGGACATTGTGTTTTCACTGCATCTCCAAATAGGTATAAACAGTACTCAGACTGATTTACTATGTATTTGTAGCCAAGATTCAAAGCAATAATTGTGGAATATTTCTTATGACTGGCATATATGATAGCAAAGTAATTATGTAGGAGGTATGACTTATTGCATGACCCTCCTATAAAAATTGTCATCTTTAGCCTAAATCTAAGAGCTCCCACCCTTTTGACTCCGGACAGGGGCTCCATTCTATTGTATCTCGCCACAGGGTGGGGTAAAATAAGTTGTTTGATATGTCATTGGGGGATCTGCTATTTGGCCATCCAACCCAACACATCTTATTATTAGACCTACTCCCCATTATAGAAATACCTTTGCCCCCCCCCCCCCCCTCCCGCCCGCGATTTTTTTTTTACTAGTAAACATTTGCATGGTCTCACAAGTAAAATCAGTTGACTTTTTTTTATTTAAAAAATTGAAAAATCATTTTATTCAGTCAGTTTTGCTTTATTCCGTATTAAAACGAAATAAATACATTTGACAAATGTTTACTAGTAAAACAAAATTCGCCTGCCGCCCCTCCACAAATACTTTGATAAATTAAAATGTTGAAGTGGCTGATCTCATTTCTGTGAATCCCCACATGTTAATATTGTATTAACATTTTAGTTGAGATATTATTAAGTAAGTCATCAATCAGCCACTGGCCTTATCTGGGGGTTCAAATTGAAGAAAAAAATTCAGTGACATGACCACAAAAAATGGTTCCTATTTTCTAAAATTCAAATCAACTTTGTATGATTGATACATATGATTAGTGCCAAACTCATACATACAGTTTCCTAAGCAATGATGCAGACTAACAATACTACACGTAATACTACCATTATAGTATTCCAAAAATCTTTTAATATCAACTCACAAAGCCTACTTATACACTTACAGGGTTTACAGTACATCCACCATAATTAAATATCACATCATAGTCAAACTATCACATTGTTGAAATCAGGCCTATTATGAAATAAACATACATATACACCTGAGGAGTGTAGCCATATTAGCTACATGAAACAGTACTCTAGTGTAAAATGGAAGCATAACCAGGATTAATTTGGATTATATTATGCTCTACCAAACAATTTGTCTTTACATTGTTTATTATTATACATATAATACATTTTGCAGTCTTGGGACGTTAAGGTTGTTGAATTTTGCAACCTTGAAAGTCAACAACTTTGTAAATCAGTATACAAATAAGGGCCCACCCGAGATGACTTAGTTAACTGCCCTGGGTGCTTAATAGGGATAATATGGTACTCAGAGTAAAATCATTATTAAAAATATTTGTTATCAGGATATGAAGGTTACCCATATATGGACGATAGATGCATTTATTTAATATCATCAGCAAAAAGCACAATGACAAGTCATGGTACTGTTTACCAAATATGACTATTTTGGTAAAGTTACTGCATTTTGAAACCGAACACAATATTAAATATTTTACTCAATAATGCTTGATATTAATGAACAAGTGGATTCATGTATGGGGCGAGGTGGCATTGTGGTTAACAGCGCTCGTATACTGCTGTGTACCGTAGTTCTGTTGGCGGATCATTTGAGCGTGAGTTCAATATGATATACAAACACAGCCCTGTCCCTGTGCCTCCTTCAAGCGTGCAGATTGAAGTGCTCATAACGCACCGTGTTCGGAAGTCACATAGAAATATTGGTCCTGTGTATTGGAAGCACGTTAAAAGATCACAGACTCCTTCGTAAAGAGTATGGGATCATTCCGGTCTGTGTCTGTACGATTATGTTTGTATTCATAGGTTTCAGGGATACGTTGTGCGAGTATACTCAACAAGAGGTTTATGCACAGTATAGGAAGATGATGAAGACGATGGTACAATATAGCTAACTTATAAAGATAAATCAAACGCTTGTAGTTATTTTTTAAACATTAAATGTAAACTAATGACAAACTAATGACAAACTAATGTCATTGTAACACAAATTTAGCAACAGCAACAACAAATTTGGCTTTTGTGATAGTTGGACTCAATTTTGACTAGAATGTGGACGGTTTTCAATAGTGGAATTCAATAAATATTATAAGAGAAAATATCGCAAATCTTGTTCGGTTTATAAAATGTTCACTTTTACGCAAATGAGCATAAAACCAACTAAAATTCTTTAGAAAAGTTATGAGATAACAGTCTGTCTCAATACAAAATCTGTGCATTTTGTGCACAGATTTTAAGATAATAAATCCCAAAGTTGAATCACCATTCTTTGACTCACCAGGCATGCATAAACATATGAAGCATTGATCTTTTATTCTATTTGAAAACTTTTGATGATCATATCTCAAAATTATCTTAACGTTGACTTCTGTACTTCTCGCACACGAGTCTTTATATAGGACTGGTGTGTAAATACAGCATGTTAACATCAATGGAAATGTCATTATATATTTGAATGGATAATTTTAAATAAGATGAGTATAAACAAAGAAGTTGGGTAGGTTTGATAACACAAGAATATTAAGCCCATAGAATATAATTGGGTTCAAACAGCATGCTTTGGAAGTCAACATATTTGTTTGTGATCCATTTTCTCATTACAATTGACAATGATGCACTTTCTATTGCATGTCCAAAATGTGTTATGCAGACAGCATAATCACTTAAAAATATGTTTACAAATTTTGGAAACCCATATGTGACCCTTCACATCAAAACATACCTCTTGTCGGTTTTTCTAGTTTCTAGATATGAAGTAAAATATCTTGCAAAAATATAAAGAAATTAAAAGGCAATGCTTTTTCATCATAATTCCTGATTCTTAAAGGTATATTATGTGATCTTTCAAGGGAACGCCCTCAACATCGAAAAAAAATTTGAAAGAAGATTTTCTTGCAGATTTACATTTCTGATCATTACATACATTCCAAATTACAGGGCGATACGATTCTTAATTACTTCAAAATCATGGTTTTAGAGTGAAAATAAACTGTCGGGATAACACAGACAGTTTATATTTTCACTCTAAATTCACTCTAAAACCATGATTTTGAGGTAATTAGGAATCGTATCGCTCTGTAAAATGTATGTACGATTTATGATCAGAAATGTAAATCTGCAAAAAAATCTACTTTCTAAAATAAATCATGAATAGAGGGCGCTCTCTGGAAAAGATCACATAATATGCCTTTAAGGCTAAATTTCAATGATATGAGGTATCAATTTAAAGCTTGATTTGTGCATATTTTGATGATGTTAAAATAATCACACATTGGAAGACTCCAAGAGGTATGTTTTGATGTGACGGGTTACATATCTACATCAATGTTGATTGTGCGACACCATTTAAAAACCTAATCAACACATGCATATAATATTAGGCATAGCACAAGTCACGCTTCACAAACCTGCCATACACACATTTTATGAACTTTTGGTGTGCATTTGCTATACAATGTGACAAGATATAAGATTACATACTCAAACTTGTCTTTCAGAATACATACTAAATGAAGAAAATCTCATCACCACGTATGCGACTAGTTACATCAAAAACGTCATGTTCTTGGCAAACATGGTTTTGAGATGAAGGCCAATGTATTTGGTGAAATATAAAGAAAATAATGGACAAAAATATGCTTCATCAAATCATATCTTGTGATTATAAAGTTTGATTACCTTCAACATTGTATCATTTCAAAACTTAAAAATGTGCTCTTTTCAATTACAGTTATACCAATAACTCAAATTTGACTTGACCTCCAACATGTCCATTTTGATTTTACAGGTCACATATTGTTATAACATACTTTTCACAATACAAACAATTCAAATCCAATAGCCTTGATATGGCATATATGGACCACAGCTCTAAAGGCGCTCTAACTGACAATAGTATTAATATCACCCTAATTAGCAAGGGTGCTATTAGCTACATTCTCTCATTGACATGTGATAATAGACAAAAACACACTGCTATTATGAAATGTGCTATTTTCACATACTAAAGGTACATGTACATAAAACGGCTTAAAAGTCTGCTGAATGCATTCCAAGGTATCTATTAGTGCTAATATGCATTTATGAAAATGGCATTATGGTCCATGCTATGTTATTGTTACTGTTGTTTTGTATTATTTCTCTACAAACACTCTGAGGTTGCTAATAGTGCTAATTTGCATTTATGAAGAATAATGCTATAGGGCTTAAAGGTCAACCTAAATGGTGATTCAATTATATTTTATTTGTTGGGGTACGTTTAGATGAATATAATGCAAAAATAATTACTTTATAAATAATGTCCAGGGAAAAGATATAATACATAAAATCACCCCTGCTTGCTAGTGTTGTTTTTTAGGGATGAACTGTATACGAATGACGCGTTACTAAGCAACAGGTGCTACTCCCAACTCGGTCCGGATCTCGATAGATAGGTCTGCACAAATAAAAGTCATGAGTGGCTGCTTACGCTACCGACCTATTAAGGATCTGTGTACGATTCTGGGTAACACATATGGCGTATACAGGGTAGTAACCTGCTATTATCAATATATGTGATACAAATTATGCATGCTTAGAAACATTTTTCTTTTCTTTTTACGATATCCTCCATCGAATAAAATAAACTTGAATCACCATTTTGGTTGACCTTTAAGCTATTATGTTTTTAAGTTAATTTACCAACAGCACACTTGATACAAGCGCTATTTGTGTTTATCAGATATGGATATATGGCCCTTGGCATAACCCTGATTGTTTGAAAATGCATTTTTGACACTTTACAGTGGCCAAAGTCTTCATCCCAGCTGAAAAAACCACAATCAAAAGTGTCTCTTTGATTATCAGCATAAATTGAAAATCATCTGCCTTATTTTAATTCTAAATTTCTCAACGCTGAAGAACTTGTCAACTGTACTAGAATAAAGCTGTACTGCATCGTCAGACAAATCCTGTAAAAATGATAATATTAACAACAAAAATGTTACTTTAAATGGACTGGAAAAGACAATACAAAAATATGAAATGTTATTACAAATACAATAGGGATTCTGAGTGTTAACAAATCGCAAATGGCCATGATGTGGTAATTGAATCATATACTGGTGTGCATTGTACAAGGGGGAGTTCCCTCTCAAAAAAGATAAGAGAGGCTTATCAAATCACATAAATGTATATGGTTGGCATTACAGTACACTGTGATTTATGAGTATATAAAGAAACCGCCATTAGATCACATATCTACCATCTGTGATTATATGTAACATGGCAGCAAGAAGAATCTTGCCTTGTTTACAAATTTGATAGATTTGCATAGATTGATGCGCTTTACTCTGTAAACTATTTCCAGTTGTAAACCAGGCAAGATTCTTCTTCCTGTGTGGACATGAGCCAGCAGATATTTAAAAGAAATCCAATTTGACTTTGATGACAGATGAGCAGAATTTCTGGCATTTATAAATGTATAGTGGGGATAAGATACAAAATTCTAAAAACATAAAATGGATGCCAAGCTGCGAAACACAAGCAATGAACAAATATTCCATAACCCCATTAGGCAATGTAGATTAAGTGCCTTGCCCAAGGACACAAACATGTTGGCCACTGCAAGGCTAGAACTCACAACCTCATGATCAGAGCCCCGCGCTGTTCCACTGGACAACACACCCCTCCAAGCAAGGATGGAGGGTGCAGCCAATGTCTTGTCTAAAGCCATCCAAAATATGACCATATTTTATGCTGGTAACAATTCTTAAATAGCCTGATTTAATATTATTATTTTTTTTTTAAAGAATAGGGACTTTAGGTAGTGCTAGGAGAACAAAAGAATCTCATTATTTTCCCCTATGTACTGTATAGGGCTACCCCTATACTACATGTACTACATATGGCTAGGAAAAAATGCAATATCATTATTTTCCTACCTATGTACTACATAGGGCTAGGTAAAAAATGCAATATCGTTATTTTCCTACCCCTAATTATAAGGCAATGAAATAGAATTTGAATTGTGACTATTGCTATGTAAATTGTCACCCTAATGATTCTCAAATAAAATCTTACCATGCTGGATAACGTGCTGATGTTATGCAACATGTGTACTCCACTGTCATAACTCTCATAGTGTGAAACTGGAACCTGTATAAATATTGCAAACATATATTTATTGAAGCATGTAAGTTGATATTAGACAGTTTCAAATTTATAGAGTTGTATTGGAAGCAGAACATATCTTGTCTGGTCATTAGCATTGTGATAATGTGCCTCTATTCATAAAGCATAATTCAATGGATCATACTTGGTCATCAGAAAAGTTTCAGCAATAAAGGGGTCTGTTAGAAGAAAAATAAATTACCATTAATTATGGATTTTACTCCATACATCTGTCAACATGGTGGAAATGTATAGATATTTATAAATTGCTATCTATCTCGGTAGCCTACCCCGAGGTGCTATAGTTATTTTATCATCACAATCAGTTAACTTCCCTTATGTGGTAACTGGCTAAGTGCAGAACCATGTCAGCACTTAGGATTGTAATTTAGCCCATAACAGCTACATAGTGGCGTAGCTAGGATTTGTTTAGGGGGAGGGCACATACAGTTGGAAGATCAGCAGATCACTGAGCATATGCATAAAAACATGTATACAGAATGGTCCTCTCAACACTGTGTGTGCACAAAAAGAAATTCCACCAAAATGTACAATGTTCACATTAAAGAGAGGATGAAGATCATTTTGAAGAAGATTATAAAAATAAAGACAGTCAATTGAGATCAGGACCCACCAACATGCTCTTGACCAAGACACCAGCTGTAACCTAGCTATAACCACCATCTGTCCCATAACTGATCAAAACATGATCACAATGTTGAATGAGTAGGCAATGACTTTAAATTTTAATAAGAGCACATGGTAGGCTTGCCTCAATAATTAAGGGTGCGTGGATATATGGATTATATTGTACTTTGATATTGAATAAGACATGTATGAAACAAATGTTTCGGCAAAATAAACCTTTTGTTAATAAACTGTCAAGCAGACCAACAACCATTCCTAGTGTTTTCCTGTTATATATGTGAGTAATAATGAATTTGCATCTTACCTTCTGTATATATAATGGATTGCTGTACATGGGATTAATCTTTTCCATGAAGTTTTCAAACTTCTGCAGTGATCCATGGGTTTCTTTATTATCCTTACTATCACTCACAGAGGATAAAACGCATGACCTTAAACTGTATAAAAAGGTTTGATTTAAAATATAAAAGATAAAGTAATGGTGAAAAACATTTCTTAATGACACTGTTGTTTAAATTTTATAACTCTAATACAAAAGAGACACAAACATGATTGTGCAAATACAGTACCTGTTTGAAGAAGCTTCTTCATCGGAAGAATGTACATATCGATCAACCAAAGATTTTCATGGGTAGGTTACGAAGTAAGTGATGATGAGCATTTATTTGTATTTGAGTATTTGAGTTTAACATTAATTTTGTGTCACTCCACAGGACAAACTGATTTTAAATTCAAGGGTCTACCTAACAACCATCCTTTTCATTTCGTTTTAAGTGCACTACTGTTTTCCTTAAAGTGCTACTAATCCTGCTTCGAATTAATCACATTCTTTGGCACTGGCGCACATAGCAACACTGCGTTATACGCACAACACATACACTAGTGACTTTGTGTAAGGCTTTGTACATGGATTATAATCTCTATTAACAATGTCGTTAAGAACTGATACTATGTGTGTTTCATAGCAACGGTATGACATGGTATGTTTGAAAAGAGCGGTGATAAAAGTATGGGCATTGGTAATCTCTTGCGACAACAGCATGGCCCCTGTTACAGTAGTAGTGGCTGTTATGACACAAAACTAACGTTAACAATGAGATGGCACGGTGAGAGTGTAAATACTTCTAACAATTTCAACATATATTTTTGAGATTAATATTTATCACAACAGTAAATAAGCTTACCTCTGGGTAGCTTTCTGGCAGCAACTTGCTTATTAAATTATGACATACATATGCATCACATTGTCCGATTGATTTGACTATATGTGTGATAATTGTACATAATATCTCTACCCAATGTTATTATAGAACTAAACTTGAACACACGCGCACAGTGGACAATATGTACATATTGTTCAGATCTATTCTAATACACCCATCAAAATATGTAAGTTCCCCCTAGCATATACTAGAATATTTCCAAAAATTTTGATGGATTTAAATAATTTTCAGCTAGAAAGATGCACCCAATCGTTAGGCACATTTTGATACCAAATTTGTTGGCCTTGAGACAATGCAACGATAAGAAGTTGTGCCATTTACCAATTTTTATACAGAAAAAAAAGTGGCACTAAATCTCACTGCCTATGGCTGGTTTTGTCCATAAATTAAGGGGGCTGTGGACTCTCAGGTACAGCCTCTGTAAAACTGCCGTAACTTCTTCAATATTCATTTAATCTTTATAAATGTATACATTTTTTTGCAGAAAAGGGTTCAATGAATCCAACCATGATAATGAAATTGACCATTTTGGAAAAAATTATAAAAAACATGTTTTTTGACCCATTTTAGGTTTGGAAAAGATAACTCAAAATATATTTTGTTAAATTTTGTGATACTAGTTTTATGATA
The DNA here is from genome assembly GCA_035610835.1 of Ophiura sarsii. Taxonomy (NCBI): domain Eukaryota; kingdom Metazoa; phylum Echinodermata; class Ophiuroidea; order Amphilepidida; family Ophiuridae; genus Ophiura; species Ophiura sarsii. Next base: position 22,119,018 of record CM069441.1, read on the forward strand.
ATCCTGATAACATTCCCCAGGAGCGTTTTTTTATTTTTAATATCTTATTTTTTATTTTTTGAGTTACAGACCAAAAAGTGCCAACAAATGTGATTTTTTTCCCAAAAATGGTGATTTTCATGATTTTGGCGGTAAAAAATCACATTTTTTAGCACCTTTTGGTCTGTAACTCAAAAAATAAAAAATAAGATATTAAAAAAACAAAACACTCCTGGGGAATGTCATCAGGATTATCATAAAACTAGTATGACAAATTTTAACAACATATATTTTGAGTTATCTTTTCCAAACCTAAAATGGGTCAAAAAAGGTGTTTTTTATAATTTTTTTCCAAAATGATCAATTTCATTATCATGGTTGGATTTATTGAACCCTTTTCTGCAAAAAGCTGTATACGTTTATAAAGATTAAATGAATATTGAAGAAGTTACGGCAGTTTTACGGAGGCTGTACCTGAGAGTCCACACCCCCCTTAACAGACATTTTCTTGGTGGATTTATCGTGCACAGAAAATGGGAATCTACTAAACAATTAAGTGTGGCATCATTTCAAGAAAACCAATAAGCAGATCATAATTATGTGTGGCAAGTTCGTATGATTATGAATGACGTGGCAATTTGGTCCGATTATGAGTGACATAGCAATTTGGTCTGATTATGTGCGACATGGCAAAATGGTCTGATTATGTGTGACATGGCAATCTGGTCCGAGCATGAGTGACATGGCAATTCTGGCAAAATGGTCTGATTATAGACCATACAAAATCATCCAAAATAAAATCTCCACACGCGTGCTGCTGCATTGGCTCGATTACGCCACCTACCGCAGGCATATGTGGCCACGAAGTTTGTGGCCGCATATGCGCTGGGGAGTTAGCTCAGTTGATAGGGGCACAGACTGGGGTGCGAATGATCCCGGGTGCTCGGTGATTTTTCGGGTTAAAAAAATGGTACTTTTTCCCCCCTCCCCCCGATACACGCAAAAACATAGCCGTGGGAGTTAGGGTTAAACAATAATTGTATAGGACATAAAGTTTCTTTTGTTGAACTTATATTTATTAACTTGATTGCATATAATTTTTTTAAATAGCTAAAATTTCTTTTTTATGCACAGACAGAGTTGATGTTCATCCCATATTTTAATGTAGATCAATTATGATCTTCAGTCACTCACACAAACCTGAAAATTGGCACTTGTAGTTTATCAACATATCCAGTGATGGACAATAATTCATGTTAGTACAAGATATGATGAATCTGCAATTACAATAATTAAAGGTTAGTGATGGTTACAGTAATTAATGGTTAGTGATGAATCATGCCAACAAAATGAATAAGAACACAAAACCAAAAACCAGGGCAGAGTGGGATGGAGACAAGAAAAGCAGAAGGGAGTAAGGATGGAGTGGGATGCGAATGGCAGATTTGTGGTGTTGGGATTTAAGTAGAGAAGTGGTGAGTAGAGTTTGGGAAGGGGATGGCTTGGTATAAATTACCAAGCTCACATGATTTGTATCCAAAATTGCACCAAAGTCCATCTACTAAATATTCACAATTCAATTCTGACACTATAACACTAAAGGACTCAGTAAGATTTTGCTCAAAATCTAAAATCGCTAACTTCAAAAACAGAATGAAGCCTTGTACATATTAATAATAGGCAATGGGCAATGACTATTTGTCTGGGCAACCTGCAGCCAACTGCTGAAAATCTATTAGCCCAGGCAACTTGCTACCAAGAGCCAAAATTTGCCCGATTACCCTTTCCGCTTAACTCAAAGTTTCATATTATACACTTCTGAGGAGAAATGGTAGGAAAAGTGAAAGTCATAGGCAATAATATATAATAATACTATAATACTTGATGATATTCAAGCCTTACATTATAGTTTTATGAAAATAAACATTGGATTTTTGATTTATACTTTACAAATACGCTTTCTCTATAAGTGCAATATAATAATAGAATATGTGCCTTTTAAAGAAACACAGCGGTGGATCCCCACACATTTTGTTCGTATTGCTGGTGTGTTCTTACGATACCAGCATGTGACACAGGGTCTTGCCAATTTATGATCTTTTGTGACCGCCATCATCTGCTTTTAGCTGAAGGGTCAACGAAATAGTGCCCTCAATAGTAACCTGAGCTATTAGCTGCAGGGTTAATGCTATAGCGACCCCAATAGTTGTTCAGGCATATAGATTTTCAGCTATTAGCTACAGGTTGCCCCGGCGAATAACATTTGCCTTCAAAGTACATACATAGTTTCTCTTTTTAAAACGGCTGGAAATTTCCTAATATGGTGAATAGTTTTTGTGCAAGGCTTCGGTCGCTTAGTCGAACTAGGTTCTTCAATGATAGCAAGACGATATAGCATTCACCACTTTTTTCATTGACCGTGCTTTGTGTAACAACAACAATACATGAACACAAAACCAAATGCCATAAAAATAAAACAATGTGGTTGAATAAACACGAACGGAACATTAATTAATTTGGAAACAGATGAGTTACCAGATGTTTCTTAAATGTGGTTAATGATTGTGATAATTTTTTAACATACAATGGTATACAAATATTGAATGGCCAAGACTGTCATAGTATACAAACTATATCATGAGGTCAAATTTGGATTCTTCCATTGCACGAGTGGAAGCCAAGCATAATGGAATAATCCAAACTATGCAAACGATATATTTGTTTTATATCATGATAGGCCCCTATTACATTATTCTTTTCCAGTCGTAAGGCCAAAAGATTGTTTATTTGTCCATAAAGGGTTCTCAAAAGGTAGGGTGGGTAGGTCAGATTTTGTTGTTGTTTTGCTAGTGGTTGTTCTTGCCCAGCCCTAGCCAGGCCGCCAAATTCTGAACCGTGTCAGATCTTTCGGATGACCCATACTTGCCCCAAAATAAACCCACATAATTCTATATATGGTATGGGATCACATGAGGGGTTAATTGAGGCCGTATATGTGACTTTGAAAAAAATAATGTAGAAAAAACAAATGTTGTGTTTTTTTATTGATCCTTAAAAAAAAAGAAAAAGAGAGAAAAACTTACATGGTGGACTATAATAGTACACGGTCGGTCGGATGTGGGCAAACAAATTTTTTTTTTTTTGGGGGGGGGGCTAATGATAGTAAAAAATGTCACATATTTGAAATCAAGCCTATCATGATGATATAAATAACACATACAACATGGTTTAAGGGGAAATTGTGCAAACTATTGGTCCTGAGTGGTGTTTGATGACTGGTGACCCTTTCCCGATGCGGAGGTAATATAAAGCAGTTTATAAACCCACAATGTTTATAATACACAATATAACATCAGATATGAACATACACTGGCGAATGTCCCAACGAACAAATAAGGACATTTACCAATAGGATTTGAACCCTGTCTCCTAACTGTGGGTTGGTAAACTGCTTTATATTATACACCTAGCACATAAAGTCCCTGACCAGGTGCTTTGAGGTTAGCCAATTCAAAATAGATAATCGGTACCAAAAATCTGAGATATACATTGAATGAGCAAATTTCTTCTCCACAGTTTGATACCTCATTCAACAAAATCGAATGGATACTTTTAAAGTTATGGCGATTTCAATGACCGCGCATGCAACAGAAAAGTTGCACTAGGTATAGGAAATCATTGATTTGTGTGTGATTACGCACTGAAAAAACTCACAGCTAATCAGCTAAGACTTGTATTCTTCACAGCCAGATACACCCTTTGTCCCGCACATTGCGGTTATCACTCCAGACCCATTCATCTGTCTCGTTCAGATAGCACACAGTTATGACAGTAATCACACACAAATCAATGATTCCTATACCTAGTGCAACTTTTCTGTTGCATGCGCGGTCATTGAAATCGCCATAACTTTATTAAAAGTATCCATTCGATTTTGTTGAATGAGGTATCAACCTGCGGAAAAGAAATTTGCTCATTTAATGTATATCTCAGATTTTTTGTACCGATTATATATTTTGAATTAGTGAACCTCAAAACACCTGGTCAGGGACTTTATGTGCTAGGTGTATATATTTTAGTGTTTAACATTGAAATGCAGTCGACAAGATATCTGATTTTAAAGTTCAACTCTAGAGTGTTATTCAATATACTTACCTCTCTCCAGTTTGAACAAAGCAGATGGCTGTCCATCCCAATGACCTAATTTGTTTCATTTGAATTAAGTTTTTTGAAATGGATATTATATTTTCAGATTAAAAAAGAATGAAGTAACTGTTCATAGGATGTGTAACATATGATATAAGGGATGGGCATATAGCTTTGGTAAGTGGATCCATGTAAAATAAATATCACCTTTTTGAGACTCAAAACCTAATTTATTGTAAAATCAGATATTTGAAGGTAGTTTACACTATCATTATGGTTACACATTGTGGCCAGGACTATTCAAACATATCTCAACCATAACTACTACATTGGCACCTCATTCTGTGTAACCCAACCTATTGTTTTTGCATGAAACAGTGAATTTATGGCAAACTAAATTTAATGCTCTTACTATGCCATATCCATATTTATAAGACAACAATGGAATACGTCAACAATTATACCCGTATTCAGGAAAAAGTAAAGCCATATTATGATACCAAAAATACATTTTTATCAACATGGGAATGGCAAGTTTTTTAAAATTTAAAAATGGGATTCTTTAACACAACATCATTTTGGTGAAATGTGAATGTTTTGGAACGAGTGAACACGATATTGAAAGGGACCACTTTCTATGGGTAGCCAAGCAATTTCGCTTTTCATAAACATTTCAATTTCTCAAAACATACAATTGTGAGTGGAGTTATGCAAACAATTTTATGGGCACTTACTTTTTTTTTGAAACCTTTACATGTATGTAATATGTAGTTAAACAAATGACACCTCTGTAAGAATTTGTATGATGTTAAATACATCACGTGAACAGATATATTTACCATGCACACTATTAGGTATCATACTATAGTCGTCGTCAGAATACTTCGGCACTTTTTTCTGTGACAACAGCGTACAGCGTAAACACGGAAGTGCGTTGTAGAACAGCGTCGGAACAGCGTTATCTTTGAGCAGTTCGACGCGTCGCGGACTCTGTAATCCGATTGGCCGCGACCGTATCCATGGGTCATAAATGTCCCCGCCCACACGCTCAATTAACTAGACGCGTGCGTTGGCGGTTTTTAAAAAGTGCCGAAGTATTCTGACGACGACTATAATATTATTATTATTGAAATCATAACAAGTACTTTTTAAATAATCAATGTCAAAGGAAAAGTCACATGCATCCAAACAATAAATCAGCCTCTCTATTTCATTTAGACAGAACACCAAGAGCACAGTGACTAACCAAAGGGCAACTAAATGGCCATAACCCACCAGAAAAAGTAACCCAAAAAGCAAAATGAAAAAAACCCAACCCCTCTTGAAGATTGATTAGATAGGACTAATAAAACCCTGAAATGCAAACAAAATGCTATAAAGAGGAAACAGCTGTAAATATAATATTAAAACTCACCCTAATCTTGTTGGAAATATGAAGGTGGTCTTTGTCTGAAGATGAGTGCTGTCAAACACAGATTCTTCTCCTTTGAGAATTTTCTTCCCAACTTCAGATGGAAAAATGACAATTTCCGATGCTGTCAGTGTCCTGGTGTTAATAGAAATGACGTATTTTAAATATACAACATAAACGAGACAGCAACAGTGCTTCAAGAAGCATGATTATTGGCCACCTTATTCAGTTGATCCGTGAAATAGAACCATTATAAATATTTGACCCAGAGTTTACCATATTTTGAACTGCAGTTTTCACACCACCCCTTGTTAAAATCAGATTATATTTCCCATTATTGACATTTTATTATTTTATCAAAGGATAGAAGTTGCAACATGTGCGAATGAAATGTATTATGTCTTAAATATTGGCCCTTTAGGAGTCAATATTGCTCCTACAATCAAACGAAAAATTGTCGATCAAAGCGTGAACAATTCCCCGGTGTACCATTGACCGGTGCGTAACCTAGTCATTCACGATGGGAAGTGCGCAGTATAAGAAGATGTGACATACTTGTAAACAAATAGGTAATCGACCAATTGCGGCCCTAATCAACAAAACGCCACTCCTCGTTGCGACTGTTTTGGAGCGCACTGCATGCAAGGACACGCTCAACCAACCATGGTAATGATTGCGAGCGCTCGCATATCGTCATGACACTGTGACCGACAAATCTTTGTTTTGATTATAGTGCCCCCTTCTTGACTTTTGAAATGTATGACATAACTGATTTTCTTGTCTACCATGCTGCGGAGTGGCCTGCTGCTCGCCATATCTTATACTGTTAAACCAATTTAAACCTTTTCTTTTGTGTTTATATCAAGTCTGAGTCTGAAGTCTTCCAGACATCACCAACTAATCTTACAGATCTGTGGAACCGAACCGTCAATGCTGTTTACTGAATAAGGCGCATACGAATGACACGTCGTGTAGTTAACATCTTAAAACAAAGTCAGTATTTCGAGGGTTTAGCACCATAATGTCACCTTTAGAACAAACTAATGATGATTGATGTAAGACAATTTCCACCTTCACTGGACTACTCCATTTGTTCATTTTTAAAATGATGCGCAATACTGAAACATTTGCATACAAACTGGTATGATTTAGATTTTTAATCTGCATTAATTATCAGCCAATTTATTGCCATATTTGCTGAATTTTGATAATGAAATAGCCAGGATATATCTTTAACATGACATTTACTTATCAGAATAATGGTTCCAGCTATTTAAGGACAATTTGTTATTAAACCTAATATTGAGAAAAAAATCAACTATGTAGAAAATTGTAGGATGTACGTATAAATTGTGTTTTCAGATCGTCTACTTGTATTCGCCATTTCTCAGCTAATTTATTTTCAATATCGTTGTGATAGCCAAAACATAGCTATTGTTATCTACTTTTCAGAGTGACGTGTAATTTGCCTTAAGGGTACAGAACTCAAAAAAAGAAAAAAGTGATATTTTTTCTTTACAAATTTTGATTTTGTAAAGGTAACAAATATACTAATTGCTGCTCAATATTCAGGTTTTTTAAAATTCAAAACATGGGCTTTTTACCTTGTGCTGGGCGTGAATTGTTAACTTGACAACGAGAGTTGATATGTTATACACCCTGTATATACCCTGTCAAAACCAATCATACCTTCCATTGCTTGTTGATGATGTTTAAATATTTATTCATCATCTTACCTCAGGTAAACATCTACTACAGCCTCTGTGATGTCTTGGTTTAATCCAGTAGAAATTAGGTCAGAAAGTTGCATCTTGATTCCCGATACGCATACAATCCTAGAGGCAAAGGAGAAGTGTAGAATATGTGAATAAAAAGAGTAATACTGATTCAAATAATAAATTCAACATCTCCCCCACACAGTACTTCAGTACAATAGCAAAGTATGGTTAATTTGAGATAAACCACACTGCTGATCAAATCACACCATGCATATAATATGTTTACATGTTCGCAGCCACAGTGTGTGTTGTTTAGGAATGCTCCTGTGTACATTGACTTTCGAAACTTAAGGATCTTGATTCTATTCTAATTTAGTTATTTTAGTGTGGGTTTTTGAAAATTGTTTGAATGATTTTCTTTTTAAAAATACACCGGACTGGGAGATTTATGGGGTCAAGGGTGACTTAGGGGTCAAAGTACAATATGGGTACACCCCATGAGCCATCTCCAATCCCCTTACCCGAATATTATTGTCATTAAGTTAAGTTGAGGTGGAAATCTGACTTTTCATAGGCGAGAGAGAGGGCCCTAAAAGTTTTTACAAAATGGGTCGAAGGTCATGTAGGGGTCATTACAGGTCAATATGGGTACACCGTATGTATCATATCATGTACCCTTACCCAAAGATTATTTTCACCAAGTTTGGTATAGATTAAAGTTTGACTTTTCATATGAGTCCTTGAGGGCAAAAAGTGTAGTTTGAAGCGTTGATAATTGGGTTTAAAGGTCATGCAGGGGTCATTAGATGTCAATCAGTGTACACCCCATGAACGTTTAAAGTCCCCTAACCTGCCAGCAAATTTGGCTAAGATTGAAGTCTGACTTTACATGAGAGCCCTAAAAAGTAATAAGTGCAGTTTAAAGTGTTGACAACATTTGAGTCAAAGGTCATGCAGGGGTCATTAGAGGTCAATCTGCATGCACACCACATCAGCACCTTAAGTCCTCTTACATAAAGAATATTGGCACAATCGGGGTTAAAGGTCATGCAGGGGTTATTAGATGTCAATCAGTGTACACCCCATGAACGTTTCAAGTCCCCTTACCTACCATCAAATTGGGCCAAGTTTGAAGTCAGACTTTACATGAGAGCCCTAAAAAGTAATAAGTGTAGTTTAAAGTGTTGACAACATTTTACCTGCCACCAAATTTGGCAAAAATTGACGTATGACTTTACACGAGAGCCCTAAAAAGTAATAAGTGCAGTTTAAAGTGTTGACAACATTTTAGTCAAAGGTCATGCAGGGGTCATTTGAGGTCAATCTGCATGCACACCACATCAGCAACTTAAGTCCTCTTACATAAAGAATATTGGCACAATTGGGGTTAAAGGTCATGCAGGGGTTATTAGATGTCAATCAGTGTACACCCCATGAACGTTTCAAGTCCCCTTACCTACCATCAAATTGGGCCAAGTTTGAAGTCAGACTTTACATGAGAGCCCTAAAAAGTAATAAGTGTAGTTTAAAGTGTTGACAACATTTTACCTGCCACCAAATTTGGCAAAAATTGACGTATGACTTTACACGAGAGCCCTAAAAAGTAATAAGTGCAGTTTAAAGTGTTGACAACATTTGAGTCAAAGGTCATGCAGGGGTCATAAGAGGTCAATCTGCATACATCCCATGAGCAACTCAAGTCCTCTTACACAAAGAATATTGGCACCAAGTTTGGCTGAGATTGAAGTCTGACTTTAGTACATGAGAGCCTAAATCAGCAGCAGCAATAAGTGTGCACACTTTCTACCATGCACTGCTATCTGGACTGTATAATATTTAAACGCAAGTTTCTACTTTCCGCTATTGATATTTTCATTCCATTGTAGTAAGTGCAATTTTGAAATTTATTTTGGTAAAGTTTAGCTGTCTAAATATTGCAGATATATCTTTAAAATACCCTAAAATTGCCGATTTGTCTTTGTTAATTTAATTCATACCGGTTTCTCCAAGTCTACATATCAATAACTTGTATTTTTATCTTATGAAAACTTACTCTCGATCTTGGTGGGCCTGTAGAGATGCGCAGCAAACATATGTGGTGCTTTTGCATTTGTTTGCGGGCACACCGGCACACTGCTCGTGTAACCACGCTTTGCAGTTATCACAGCACACCCATTCTGTCTCATCTTCCCCATTCTGCACCACACATACACCCAGTTTGGTGTATATGCAACGAATGGGGACTGGTGTAACTTTCGTTGCCTTCTGTCTTGCTTTCCTTGTCCTTCCTATTCAAATCGAAAAATAAATGAGTTAAAACGGTTTGCCTTGATTTTACAGTAACAAAATACACCCTAATACAAGGTGCCCTTATGTATATAACATGTCATCTCTGTTTACAGATTTGATTATTTGATTATTTTTGATTGTTTTTATTCTTTTGGAATAAAAAGAAGATTCCTTGTCCCAAACATCATTTTGAAATCATATTGATACAATTTTCTGCTGCATAAAATCTTAAAATTATGACTAAATAGTACTGATTGATACGACTGCCATTTGGAATTATTTTGCGCTTTCATTTATTCAAGAAAATATTGAGTTTTGTTGGTGTCTTTTTTTACTGATATATAATAATATTGCGGAATTTTGTCAACCAGCAATACGTCTGCTACTTTGTCCGTCATGTGAGCCTACCTAAGTGCCCTTTTCAAATGGCTTTGAAATACATGGCTGCCTTTGAAACAAATCTTAATTTATGCCATGCAGCCTGCTGCTAGAGGTGTGTGGGTGTGAGGGGGTCTGGTCATATAACTCTATTATTCCTTCACAAATAATGTGTGCATCATATAAACTGTATGTTTATTGCACATAATTTACTTACTCTTTGTCCTTGGCAGGAGAGGATCTACATGACAGATCCTCCCTGAGACAGATGATCTGCAGAAGAGGATCTTGATGTCCATATCACCATTTACTTTAGTCGGTGTGATGGTGACCCACCTACTTTCACCCTCAAAGAACATGGTGATGTTGACCTCTAAAAGGGTGGCTAAAAAAATCACTTGCATCAGACCTGCGAAGAAATAAAAAAACCAATCACACATTTTTCTTCCATCTCCATATTATTAACTTTCCATGGCGTAACTTACTATAAATGTTTGTCATATAATGTACAGGTATGATCTTTTATTGAATGCAGTATTACTGTGTGTCCATATACAACTCTTTACGCAACAAGGTGGATTAAACTTTGCCATTTTGCTGGTTATAGCTCTCCCATGATCCCTCAACCTCCCTTCCTAGTCTAAATGCTGTGATATTGGCATTCCCTGCCATAGCTCTTCCATCACCTTAATACTCTTCGATAATATTCTTTTTGTGCTCTTTTTTGATGCATTTATTCTCAGTCATATAATGGAACTCCTGAAGATGTCAGCAAACCCAACCGATTCATGCAATACTACTGTTTGCCTCCATTTCTTGTGTGATGACTATGTGTCCCTTTACTTAATTACTTTTATGTAATTTTCTTTGAAATTTTTTGAATGACTGAACTTTCATAAAGTTGTTTCCTCAACTAATGCCCACATTCAACATAAAAATATTTGTTATTTGATTGTGACACGTACCACAAGATTGTTGTTAATGTAACTTACCTGCATATGTGTGGTTGCAGGCAGTATCCTCTATCTGCGTTACGACAGCATAGTCTATCAATTCATCAGCAGATGGATTGTTTTTGGGTCTGCTGATGAATTGGTCATCTGTTCGTGATATCTCATTCACAAATGCCACTGCCACTGATGCGTCCACATCTGGATATTGGTTGTGCAAAAATCCATAGACCTTCAGATGAGAAAGGTATTGGTATAACAGCATAAAAATGTAGTTCCACTGGGCCGACAACCACATCCTGTATACATTTTTGACTTTGGAGTGTAACCTTTGACTTCATTAACACATGAAGGTTCCCATGTTACATCTACGACCCATTTATGAAGTCAGGTTGCAATAATCTTCATATGAAAGACATCAGTTTTACTCATGTAGACTGTTTTACAGGGGGGACTCTTTCAATTTTGTGAGTGCTGTAATTAACGAACTATGACTCAAATGTATATAAAAGTATACCTTTTTTTGAACAAGGCTAACAAAAATAATTTTAAGTAAAAAGATGCCCAAATCACTTGATGAAGATGTTAAGACACTAACTTAAGGAAGAATTTCTCATTATTTAACCTAATCTAATATTTTTTGAAATTTTGACTAAAAAGTGCCAAAAAACAAGTTTCCATTTTATTGCCGAAATGTCATGGATTCTCTTTTTCTTCTTCATATTTTTCTTTCCCTTTTGGTGTTTCTTCTCTATATTGCTCTCCACCATTGCAGTTGAGATAGTGATCTTTTACATGCTATATATCCAAAGTTTATTTTGTATACTTTTGAGTCACTGTGTATACTCTACATAATTTATCCTCATCTAAAATATATAGGGTGTCCCTAAAAACATTATACATGTGTACCAAACTTTTTGACCATTATTGGCCATGTCTCAGGATTGATAAAACCATATCAGATGAAAGAAATGGCATTTGAAAGTCCAGTATTTAGGATTCAATATGTATAAACATCATACACTGTTTTTTAGAATACAAAAAGTGTGCATATTTTAGGGAAACACTGTACAACTAAAATTACTTACTGTTTCGACAACATTATCCATTTGCTCTAAAGCTGCAATCAATGAGGATAACCGCAAACATGCTCCAAATTGCTCTGTACCATAGAGTATCATTGATATCGAATCAAAGAGGCAGTTACCATAGTCAGTAGAAGGGGTTGGAAAATAGTGTTGTCCACCCTTTTCAAAAAATGTTTTGATTCTGAAAAGGAAGTTTTTGACAAGGAAAAACGATAGGGTTCATTTATTTTATCTGATTTTCAGTTATAGAAGTATTCTATATTAATGAAGAAATAAGCTATCTTACAATTAGTGTTATCTGTGTCCACATTAAAATCTGATGTGAGGTCAAACACCCAAAAAAAGTGCTAAAACAATGTCATACACAAATTCAGCAAAACAAATACAAATTTGGCTTTGTGATCATTGGAATACAATTGGGGAATTAACTTAACTGATCTTATTGAAGAAAACATCGCAATCATTCCGAAAGGTTGTCTGCCAAAATATATTATCTGTGAAATTTTTGCATAGATTTTATATTAACAATATTTACTGTTGTTTGCATCAAAAAAGGTATTTCCCCGCAATTTTGCAATCAATCAATCCCATTATTTGTGTAGACCTGCAAAACAAAATGCAGACTGCAACATATTTTCATGCATCTCAATATCATCTGAGACAAACTTTTGCTTCTTCTCAAAATCTTGGTGGTACATGGTGAAAATTATGTTGAAAATAAAGCTCAAATTAAGGAATGATGGCCATTTACAGATAAAATTGTCAAACATCAGTTTGATCACACATAAGTCTATGGCAGCCAGACTGTTTCTTAATGAAGTATATGTTGGTTTAACGAGCAGACATGACATTATTGCAGTTGTGCATGCAGACGAGCTACTGTGTTACAACATAAATATCAAAGACTTACGTAGCGCATACTGGTTTTGACCATGTTTCTGTAAATGGCCTGTCTTAATTTGAGCCTTACTTCTTTTCAATGCTGTATTCAACCAATACCACCAGGATCATGTAGTTTAGGAATATCTGAAAACAATTTCAAGAGGTCGACCCAATTTTGAGAAATAATCCTTTCGTAAAGTGTAAATGTTTTTGGACCACATCATATAGGGCTCAGTTCATCATAATTTGCAGTGTATTCAGTACAATCATCAAAAATTATATTACAAGTATCTGCAATTACCTGTGTGGCTTCTGAAAATCTGTCAGAACATGTTGTTCAATGGTCTGAGTTGGCATGAAGGTTTTGGCGTTAAAATTACCAACCCTTTCTCTGATGTCTGCAGCTTTTTTTCCCTTCAACTTTTTAAGCATGGCTTCCTGTATAAAAAAAAGGAAAGAGGCTGACATTGTAAAGAGTGTGTGTAGACATATAGACCCTGTCACAGTTTTACACTAGTGCATTGTTTGCTAACTATGATTTCTCCTCTGTGTTGCCCGGTAGAGCAGGTTTTTCAAAATACAAAGATCGTTTTTAACACAGATCTTGGGCGCATTTATTATTTTTGTAAGTTTCCTCTTTCCCTAATGGATCGTTCATAAAATGTTTATTTTCGAAAACCTTGTTATTTTGTCCATATTTTGTTAAATAATACACATACACTTCGGTGGATCTTCTATGAACAAGCTATTGATTACTTTGACTAGTAAGATGTTGTTTGTGTGCATTATAGCTCTTCTTCTTAAATTCATGTTTTTTGCATATTATGATCGTCAGATTTCATTCCTTAACCAAATATATCCAGACAATTAGTCAAAAATCTACACATTGAAACCCCATATACATTTGCCTCATTATATATTCATGAGCTCATTATCGATGTTATAGCGCTATGAGTTATCTTGCTTGCGAAAATCATCTCCAACAAATTATTAGATTTGGATTAGCTTACATCATGCAAGCACATGTAATTATTATGTATGGATATCCAATGATCATTAATACCTAAAACATAGCTCATGTTTTGAAAAGGTGACTAGAATTTCCAGAAAGCGAATATTTCGGAACAAAACTTGATTTGAGTTTTGGTTGTAGAAGATTACCTGCCACGTCATGGGAACCAGCAACAAATTCTGAATAAAACTGGCAGCAGGAATTACAATCTTACATACTTACTCTTACATATTCTTTTATATTGGATTTATGGACATGAAATGTACACAAAGCACACCATGTTTGGGGATTTTCCAGCACAAAAAAACACCACATGTTTGGGGATCACTTACAATATTGATTTTATAATAGAGCTTTTCAAGAATTTGGAATTCCCAACTTTCTTTTTTAATAGTTGAGGCCTGGATTTCCAGACTTTCTCTCTCACAATTACCCAATTCCCATACCTTTAACCTCTGGAATTCCAGATTAATTTTGAACAAATATTTTGTTCCTCTACATAGTGGTGTAATTGTTTTTCTTGAATAGCCCATAGGGTGGTACATCCACACTGTGAGCTGAACAGCCTCATGGTGGATCCAAGTAATCTTTTGGACAATTCTGAAAATCATTGGTCATTTCCTCTTGGACAAATAGCATTTTGAGTGGATGGCAACCCTTTTTTGACCATTTACCCATGACTTTTTTCTTGTCTCATCAATGCACACAGGATGCACTAAGTTCACTCAAAATCGGAGCAATTCTTGAGTTTTACCTGTGTAATGTTCAATGACCCTAGTGACCCCAACTGACCTTGCAATTTTAATCCCTGAACTATATACCTATATACTACATGTATACTTGATCCTCATGTCTTCCCTATTTGACACACGGCCCCTGCGAGGGTGCTTATAAATGTGAAGACTGGAAAAAATACAGTTCCAAAAGTGTTCGCTGATAAACTCGTGAATAAACATGAGCTTATTCACCAGTGCGCGGGTATGTATACCGCATGATGTGATAGGGGCGCACGATTGGCATCCCGTGCCGCAGCGTGGCGATCGTTCGATGCACTGCCTTTAAATTGGACCAATCGAGTGGTATTTCTGTTGTTCCTGTGTACAAATGTGCATGCTCGGTATTGGTGCATAATCATGCAAAGTTCACATGGAATTCCACATGAAAACCGCACACTTTTTGGACATACTATTTTCCCAGTCCCTCTTTTTGGTCCGCCATTTTTAAAGATGGTGGCCATATAGAGGGACGCGGGGACTCAGTCTACCATGTACATGGATCCAAGGAATCTTTGGACTAAATCTGACATTCCTTGGTCATATCCTCTAGGACAAGTTGCATTTTTAGTGGAAGGAGTGATAATAATTAAAGAGAACACTATTTGAACATTAAAAAAAATACAAATATTGTTTGGAAAACTTACACATCGTTTCAATATCTCATTTTCCTCAGTATCTCCACTATCCCCTCCAGTCCCTGCTGCCATTTCTCCCACCGCCTGTTCTGTTTCTTCTCCTCTGCTATCCCCTCCAGTCCCTGCTGCCATTTCTCCCACCGCCTCTTCTGTTTCTTCTCCTCTGCTATCCCCTCCAGTCCCTGCTGCCATTTCTCCCACCGCCTGTTCTGTTTCTTCTCCTCTGCTATCCCCTCCAGTCCCTGCTGCCATTTCTCCCACCGCCTGTTCTGTTTCTTCTCCTCTGCTATCCCCTCCAGTCCCTGCTGCCATTTCTCCCACCGCCTGTTCTGTTTCTTCTCCTCTGCTATCCCCTCCAGTCCCTGCTGCCATTTCTCCCACCGCCTGTTCTGTTTCTTCTCCTCTGCTATCCCCTCCAGTCCCTGCTGCCATTTCTCCCACCGCCTGTTCTGTTTCTTCTCCTCTGCTATCCCCTCCAGTCCCTGCTGCCATTTCTCCCACCGCCTGTTCTGTTTCTTCTCCTCTGCTATCCCCTCCAGTCCCTGCTGCCAATTCTCCCACCGCCTCTTCTGTTTCTTCTCCTCTGCTATCCCCTCCAGTCCCTGCTGCCATTTCTCCCACCGCCTGTTCTGTTTCTTCTCCTCTGCTATCCCCTCCAGTCCCTGCTGCCATTTCTCCCACCGCCTCTTCTGTTTCTTCTCCTCTGCTATCCCCTCCAGTCCCTGCTGCCATTTCTCCCACCGCCTGTTCTGTTTCTTCTCCTCTGCTATCCCCTCCAGTCCCTGCTGCCACGACTGCAATTTCTCCCGCTTCTGTTCGTTCAACTGTCTCTTCTTCTGTTTCCTCCTCCAATATACACTGAAGAGAAACAACCATGAACAATTTTGGTCAACAACAAAAAGATGGTAACAAATTCTGAATTTTAAAAGAAATAACCATTAAAATCCAAAAGGAGGAAGGAACAATACAAAATATCTTCCTGTTCATGAGACCTTCTATTTGTACATCAATGTGGAGAGTTTAGGCCTCAAACTTATGGGTCATCAGTAATTCAGGTGTAATTCAAGTATTTAGCCACTGATCATAATAATTGTTGCCATTATGTTTGAGTACCGTACTGACGCCTGTATAGTTTTTACTCCAAAATATATGTAATTAGGGGGTGGGACTTATAATCGGGTGCAATTTGAACTAACACGTTTTAGTAACATAACACACAAGTTCTGCGCAAGTACGTATAAAGCAATGGGGTTTTTAACTCTGACAAAAACAAAATATAAACTGCCTTTGCTTGAGGATTTATCATACTTCTTGGTAAATCATGGTACGTGATCAAATATCAAGTGGGGAATCTTTTTGCGTCACTTTTTGCTACATATTTGTGCAATAGCATCGCAAGTCTTAAAGTTTGTCGCATTTCGAGATGCAACACCAGTTAAATTGAATGCTACACTTTTATGCACTCTGCATGTCATTGCGGGAATGATTTCTACTCCCAATGTGTTTGAGGGAATTCATGGAGTGCGGGATGGATACAGGTACCCATTATACATACGTATAGATTCTATACACGGATCATTCTATACTATAGAATGATCCGTGTCACGTAAGAGACATTGCACAGGATAACCCATGCCTACTTTTAATAAAGTTCAATGATGTTTGTGTCCGGCTGAATTACTGAAAATTATTGGCCTAAGGCTTGTTCACTACTTTACGGGTGCCCACCGTAGTCTGAGATATAAGCTTAATTAGGGGGTTGGAATTAAATCGAGTATGGGACTATAATACACGCGTCAGAACGGTAATAAGATTTGACCTTTTTGATGAACTTCATCATGGTAATGAGTTCACCAGGTCATGCAATTTCCTGATACTAAGCTTGCGGTCAGACATACCCAGTTTTAGATTTTGACCTTTTGATGACCTGTGATCTGAAAAATGTACCCAGGGGAGAAAAACATGTCAACTTCTATTTATATATAAAACTGGCACCGCTGGCGCCTGGGATTGACTGATTGAGCTATATAAGGGGCAAGCTTGCTAAAGTTAACTTTTTGCTGCACATATAACAGCCCACTTG
This sequence comes from Ophiura sarsii, assembly GCA_035610835.1. Lineage (NCBI taxonomy): Eukaryota > Metazoa > Echinodermata > Ophiuroidea > Amphilepidida > Ophiuridae > Ophiura > Ophiura sarsii. The sequence continues at coordinate 22,136,365 of CM069441.1, forward strand.
GGAGCAGTAAAAAATAATCTAGGAAACCATTTGCTAATGGAACATGCTAAAATATAATTTTTTATCAGTCAGCGTCGTTAGGGTTAACCCTAACTCTACCCCCCCCCCCACCACTTTTTTGTTTTTAATGTTGAAAAGTGATCTAAAATGTCACTAGGGCTACTTGGTGCAGTTACTTACTCCGCACTGCGCCAACCGCCAAGTATGAATGTCAGTATCTAAATACTGTAACATTTGTTATTTTTTGTATGTGTGTTGTGTATACATGTATCGGAATGAGGGCCTGCTTGGACAGCAGCAGTGGTGTGCGCAGGATATTGTGAATGGGGGGGGGGGGGCACCTGGCCATAAATGAAATTCCCCTGACTCAGAGTCTTTTCAATTCCCCGATGTATCAAAAAATAGTCCCACATTATTTTGCAGTCACCTGTTGAATTTAACTAAGTGCGGGGGGGGGGGGGGTTGTAGGTTCAAACATTGTTGCACGGTCAAAATATTTTGCACAGCAAAAACAAATGTGCAGTCACAAATTCGCACTGTCAACAACTAATTGACAATTATGAGAGTTTTCATCAGTTTTCTCTATAACATTTCCTTTTGTTATCAACTTGGTGCATACATTTGTCAACTACATGTACACAAAAAAAACATCTAGTGATGACCCAGCCCCCGACTGGCAGTAGTTTCCCCCGACTGACATAAGTTTCCCCCAAGTATTTCAATAGTTTGCGCAAGCCACTGGAAAGCAGTGCAAGTCAATGAAAGCATATTACCCTATAAAAATAAATAATAAAAATGCAGTGAAGTGAAGTGGCCAAAATTTTCTTACTGAGATGGGTTTATGTTAACATTAAACAAAGTTCAATCTCAGTTTCAAATTTGTGATACAAATACAAAATCATCCATATCATCAGAATCTTTTTTTTACAACAGGCATTATTTTAAATATCTTGGAATGTATTCAAGTAGATACTCACATGTGTCCTCAAGTGGTTCTTGTAGCAAGAAACAATAGCAACCAGTGCAGCTTTATTTGGCTTGCTCCTAGGTTTGTCTGAAACAGTTTTATAAAGAAAAATGGTAGCACAAAATTGTTAGTTATTTCATAATTACAGAAAGTGAAATAGAAAGTGTGATTGAAATGATAGCACATATTCTGCATTTCGAGAGCTGACAATTAGAAAAAGACATAACTCACTTTTGGTCATTTTGAGATATTGATTACAAAACAATTTGTATTACCCAAAGATGTTTGTTACCCAAAGATTGTAGGAGCCAGAGTTATTACTAAAAATAAACAACAATGAGTCCACAGCCAAAATCAAATTTATACATATCTAAAATGTGACACATAACTAATTATCTATGTTATACAACTAATTTTTCTAAGCGTTTCCAAAATGAGTTACGTCTTTATGGTTGTCAAACCGTGATTTGATTGATCTGCAAAACATGTATAACGAGTTAAATGCAAAATAAAATATTCCATTTTTGACCAATTCGAGTCATTATCCCTAACCTTTTCCCAGTGGTTTTTTTTTTACAGATATGAGGCAATGGGAGAAAACAAACTAATAAAATTGCCACTCCCTGTCTGGGATTCGACCCAGGGTTTTTTGGCACCAGAGAACCGGGATCCCAAGCCAAGCCACGACTATCCATACCATGATAGCGCATCTATACATAGGTTCAATTAATCTTCTATGCATGCACATGGAAATGACTGTGTTGTGGTATATCATGGTGTTTGGTAGTTAGTAGTGATAGTAAAACGGTATAACTACCCAGAACAAAAGGTTAGGGGTTCGAGTCCTACTTTGGTGAACATGTTATGCTCTTGAGTAAGACACATTACCGCAATTACTCCTCACATAGATTACTATAGAATTAATTTCGCAACAATATATCTGCTATCTTATAATATTTCCAATATATACAATACATAAGATATAAACGATAGTTTGGACGATATACAAGATTTAAAAGAGTTTAAATCATTTATATTTCCAATACATACGATATAAAACATATCATCGATACATATGGGCTCAATCTATCCAATTTAATTCCACAATTGGACACCTGAAAACATCATGATGATCCAAGTTGGTTGCAATCCAAATTTGTGATTTGTTTATGTTTTCAACTTATTTACAACTTTGCCTCAGATGACCTTTGACCTGATTGACATATGAAGGTTCCCATGTTGCATATTTGTACCAAGGACTTTGTATGACGAGGAAATGGAGAATACTAAATGTTTAACAGATACACCCCTACCCACAGACTGACATAAAAAGGATGCATCCAGAAGGTCTTTCTTACGGACGACCTAAAAAGAGCGATTCTCTGGTCCTATCACTTTTAGAGAGATGTGCTCCTGGGATTACAGTATCAATCACCTTTACCTTTACCTCAAGGTTAACAAATAATGGTTTTCCAAAACAAAGCAAATATTAAGAAAATATGCGATACTTTCTATCATCTTTAAAATTGTATCATTAAAATAAACAATATCTCATTTTTAAACTGAATTATCGGAACTCAAACACTTAGAAAATGGTGAATATAGCATTTTGCATCTACATGTAAACTCGCCATACTATTTTTTTCATCCTTTCCATCCGAGGAAAAAATCCTCAAAATTTGTGTAAAATCATGACTGGCTGCAGTCGCTCCATTTTTCAAATATACCAAGTATCAATCATAGTAAATAATAGCTTAAAATATGTAACATACTTAATTCAGTATTTTGACAAAAATATGTGCATCTAAGCTTGATTAAGTTTTTGAAATAAAGAGAGGCAAATGCAGAGAATAAAAGTACTTTTTTATTTTTCAAATAAATATGCAGCTCTTACCAGTGGTGGGTGATATGAAAGGGACATTGCTGGGCCACCATGCTGGCTTGTTTTCTGCAGCCCATCTCATCCTCGGCAGACCTTGAAATAAGACATAAAAAGGGCAGGTAATTACAGGCAATTTGAAAGGGGCACCAACTTTATCCAAGGACATATGTACTTTTGAATGGAGTGAAAACAGCCAGAAATTGAGGGCATCAAGGCAACTAGGTGGGGTATCGAAGGCAATGGCCTTCGATGCTTTCGATTAATTCAAACCTCTGATCCTCGGTCTGCTTAGCTGTGTTGCTGAAACAAATAATATAAAATCTAGTTAAATCTCAGATACTCCTAACATATTTGATTAACCCTAAATCTACTACACCATTCGGCAACTGGGCAGAAAACATGTTTTTATAACCCGGCGTGCAGGTTTTCGGGCTACAAAATGGACCCAGGCTATATAACGAGGCAAATATACTCGCCGAGTGTCGACTTACAGACATGGTGTAGTGGCTAGGATGGGCCCAAGTACTGGAGGTCTGTGGTTCAAATCCCAGGGGTGCCGGGGGTGACCTTTCTGGTGAATTTTTGGGGTGGGAAAAGAAATCTGTTGCCGTGTGGTGAAATAGAGTTGGGGTTATACAGTAATTTATTTATTTTATTCCAAAATTTTGTAATTTTCATCCCCAATAACCCTAACTCTACTACACAATACGGCAACTGGGCGGAAAACATATTTTTATAACCGGGCGTGCAGGTTTTCGGGCTACAAAACGGTCCCAGGCTATAGATGAGGTGACTGTTGTTTACATCAGTAGTGTTTACAAATTGATTAGCACCTGGTCTAAAGACATGCTAGAGGTACTAGTCCATGACTACTGCATACATACTATTCGAAAGCAAAACACACATCACTGAGCGCCAATTTTAAAAGCACATGCCCTTATGGTGCGTACGCATACAGCCGGGCAACCAGATTTAGTACCTGGTCTCTCACTGTGCTTAGGGATGCATACCATGACTACTGCACTATTACACCGTAAGCATTGTAAGGAATGATTAATCAAGTGTGAATTAAAGCCCATTCCCTATAGGTGCGCACGCACATTGCCGGGCACTACGTCACCGGTCACACCATCTATCGAACGAGGCGAATATATACTCGCCAAGTGTCGACTGACGGACGTGGTGTAGTGGCTAGGATATGGGCCCGGTACTGGAGGTCCGTGGTTCAAATCCCGGGGTGCCCTTTCTAGTGAATTTTGGGGTTGGGAAAAGAAATCTGTTGCCGTGTGGTGAATTAGAGTTAGAGTTAAAGAAAGATGATTGCTGAAGCACACAAATCACCAGTGTGTGTGATTGGAGACCTTTCCCTTATGAAGTTTTTGATGTGAACCAGCCATCAAATAATCCATGGCTTGAAATATAATCATTCAAATTCCCAAATTGCAGACACAAAAGAGTAGTTTTGGAAATGGGACATATTGAAGATATCTGTTACCACTAAACTTTTCCACAGAAAATAATGTTGCAGGCATAAAAAAACACCTTTGATCTTGTCTTCAACTCTATGCTACTTGCATGGTACAGATGGAACCATTGAAAGTGAGGCTCTCCCCTCACCACGCACTATCACACCACACTGCCTCATGGTTTCACACAGGTTTGTGCATTGCTTAGTTATGTATCTTTCTTTAAATATCTTGCAGTATCAGAATGGAAACATTTACCGGTAGATACAGAAAATTATTTTGATACCAAACTTGACCACTTGTCTGGGATCTCTTATATAAAACACTTGCTAACAGGTTTGGCAATGTATATGACTCACAGTGCAATAAATGTGTTCAAATTGCAGGACAGGACTCATGGTGTACAGGGTGTCCCAGAATGATCTATACCGGGTTTCAAAAATATATAAAAAATACAAAACAAATAGTGTTTCAAATGTACGATAGGATGGTGAAAAAAAGTCTACTTATTCTATAGTTTCATAGAGATATCTCATTTTGTTCCGCTGTGGCAAGACATAATGGAAAAAAGGTATTTTCATATTTGGCTCACCAAAATCTTCTCTTTAGCACTACCAGCATTTAAACAAAAAATCACTCCATACCTCATAAGTTATAATGCACAAATTTCCATTAACAAGCACGGAAAACTGTAGATTAATTACCTGATGTTTCCATAATAGTTGAAATCATTGATCGCAAATCAATCACAGTTAACGACGCTTCTGGTAGCTTTAGCAGATCCAAGACAGGTTCAGGTGGAGACTCAACAGACTGGACACGCTCAGCAGTGGTACGATATGCATGCTTGTTAACTGCAAAATATTGAAAAAAATTACAAGTAAAAATTTATAATTAATCTTCAATTAAATTAATTCTCCAATAACCTCACGACTGCTTGTCAGAGGACACTTACTTTCAGGAATCATGGCATATTTGTATAGTCTTATTGTATTTGATTGGAAAAAAAAATCATATTTTCTGTTTAAAATATAATCATATTTCTCAAACTTATTAAATTAAGCAACAGCATGATGGAGAGATATAAATTCTAGAACATTAAATATTAGAAAGTTTTAAGCCTGTCCCATCGGTTCTCAAAGAAATCAGCAACATCTATGAAAAACTTAACTCGGGAGGGTTTGAGCTAATGTTTAGCAGTGCAGCGTGCTTGAGTCAGTCCATAGCAACGGTATATCACCCTGTATAATGCATGGTTTAATGAATTGAGTGGTATTTCTTTTAAAGAATTCATGAATGATTGAAATGAAAAGAGTATTTACCAACAACATTTTATCCTTTAGGTTACCTATATACTAAAGACGGTTTTCTCCAAATTTTCATGAAGAGTGATTTTAAGAGTTTTGTTTGGCCAAATCAAGCTGGGATTGAGGCTCACACCAGATGGGGAAAAATAATTTGTAGTAACTAACAGTGTAGATGTGTATAGGCCTAAAATAAGGATATACTGTAACATACTCTCTCTGTCCAAGCAGCTTATACACTACAGGGTTTGTGTACAAACTAATTATAATAGAGAGGGGAGAAAGAGGGAAAAAGAGAAAAGAAAAGCTGCGTCAGCATTACAAGTTTTGAACAGAAGTAAAGTGAAAATTGAACTTATCAGTAGGTTACAAATTCACAGCATTTGTTAACATTTTGCATATCCTCTATAAAACAAAAAAAGAAACAAAAACTTACTGCTATGGCATCGAAGGTGATTGTCTCTTGCTTCAATCATTTCTTGCCTGACAGTATCCAATGACAGAAAATGCTTGAATGGCGAATTCCCTGTTGAAAAAGTAAGCATGAATCGTTAAACAACTCATCGCGAGGATGATCAGATATTTTATTATCAATTTTTTCTACATTTCCTTTATATTTATTGTATGGAAGATATATTTATAACATCTACTTGACTAATTAGTAGCATTTTGCCTGGGCTCTCACATGATATTTTTTAAGCTAAAAAGCCCATGTGTTTCTAGGGACTTTATTTTTTGAAGTTCACAGTTACAGCTACCTTTCAAAGTGGGCAACTTTAAAATCATAATATATATTTATTGGTATTATATTGCTGTCTTGATTGTCAACTTGTTGTTTTCTTTTTTACATGAAAGGTCATCCTTAAAATTATCACATTTCAAAGTGTGAGTTGCATAACTCCAATGGTTCTAATATCATTTTAGAAGTACAAGGTCATAATAATTTTGCCCATTGAGTAGTACACAAACTGAACACCTTTGGCAATAATTCACCACATTTTAGCCTATCATTTCTAAATGGAACGTCCATTTCTGGCCCCAAAGATTTTACAATCATAATGAGACAAATATGGGGATTCTTCTAATATCAAAACATCATAGCCTCCAAAAAATAACGTGATTGGAACATACACCTTTAAAAAAATATGAGAACATAATTCCAATGTTCATTTAAATACGTAAATAACAGTATCGATGATAAATAAATAGTATGAAAAAATGTTGCACTTACCTACAATGTCAAAATCAAACCCATCTCCTTCACATTGCATATATGCTGTTGCAGCCACTAGTATTTTGTGTTTATCTGAAAACTTCTCGATCTGAAATAAGCAATAACGTGTAAGCTATTTCAAAGTGTGTTGTTGTACCATATTATTTATGCGATTCAATTTATTCCCACCACTGCCCCCACCTCCAGTGTTAAACCAGGGAAATAATGTCCCTGGTTATTAACAGAGATCACTCAGATCAGGGGTGTATCTTCATTTTTTCTCCAACCAGCCAGCCAGGCTGGTAGCATGTAAAAGTTACCAGCCAAACAAGTAATCTTCATTTACCAACAGCATAATTCTTACTCAAGCGGGTACTAAGTACAGCCCTGACAGAGATACCCTAGAATTGACCAACAGGACCGAAATGTAATTTTGCAAAAGGCCGCCTTTATTCATGATGGCTATCAACAGAATTCAAAACTAACATACACAGCAGTGATGTAGTACTCGAGCGGACTAGAGACTGGTCTTGGAGTCCTAAGGACTCGGTCTTTGGCACTAAGGACTCTGGCTTATTTTGCTTGAAGCAATTAAAATACTTTAAAAAAAATTGTCATCCATATTCAATTATAGTTTAGAAATAATGTAATAAATCATCATAAATACAAGTACATGATCTGAACAGTTACAAATATGCTGTGGAAAATACATGATACCCTGATAAACAATACAAGCATTACAGTCCTACAAGTCTAGAGGAATCCTGTAAATAATGTAAAGTGATAATAATCATTGCAATCGAAGGCTGTTTGTATAATGGTCTTTCAGGTTTTTTTCTTACTAAAGAGCTAGCTGGCTGGATTCATTGGCATTTACAGCTTCCAAGAGGATCGAGCTCTCAAAGTGGAATTATGGATAAAACCTTTAGGGGAAACAAAATATAGTAGATGAAACGGATGGTGAAGGGTTGCTCTTAGCATAGCACACATTTTAATCAAGTTCGTCATTTGTTCATGAATGCGAAGATTAAAAATGCATCATTATGCTGACATCAGTGATATATTGGCCTATAGATAGCAAAATAAATGACATGTGATCAGAATAAAATACATGATGACTTTGACATGAATGACTCGGTCACGGACTTGGAAAGTACGAACGCGGTCTCGGGTAATGTGGACCCGACAACAACACTGATACACAAAGCACAAAAGCCAGTAACTACTGTTAATAATATAATATAAATAAATCAAATTAAATAATCATTCAAATGAATGGGTAAATTTCCATCATTCACCAGGGCGCAACACACAACCTTATAATTACTCACTCCAAAACGTACAGAACGATTTAGAGCCGAAGAGAAACCAATATAACTCTAAACGTGTACTTTCTATAATTTCATTTGTACTGAATTTAAAATATAGCCAATTCAAGTTTATTAATAACTATTATCACATACACAAAACAGTTTCTACCAATCGATATAGGTGCTCAAGCACATATTCCGCCCGAGCTCCAATGTACAGACAAAAGAGGCTGAAGAAGAACTTATTTGCCATGATATGCCAATTATGCACATCAAGATCAATTTTGCCAATACCAAACATATTGAGATCAAATTTTTGCCTCCGGGTATATACATGTAAACTGCTCAAAAAAAAGTTTGGAATATTTTTTCAATCACAATTTGTTCAAATATATCGGTATTATATATAATATGTTCATTTAGTGTAATGTGCTATAAAAAGCTGATGTGTTCATCTTTACAATGATACCCAATTTGAAACAATCCCTTGTTCCAGTGCTCAGCCACATGCTTAAGAACATGGGGAGGTCGCAATCTGAAAGTGCCAAAATCAACACTATTTTGTGCTTAAAAATCAATATACAGGGTGAGTCAAAAAGACTGCAATAGTGGAAAGAAGCCATTTTGTTTTCAAAACCAAAAAGGAATTTTATTTATTTTTAAACATGGCAAAAATGATGTATTTAATCCTAACTTTGTGTGAAAAAATGAAGTCGATCGCATTTTTCGTTTGTCTTTGGTGACCCTCTTTGGTGCACAACCAAATTAACCTTTTTGTCCACGAGCACAGTGATTTTCATTTGAAATGGCACCAGGCCTGAATGGCATACATTGCATTTTCATATTTGAATATCCCGCCAACAAAGTTTCAAAATTTGAATGAGAGGCACATTTTGCGATGTGATGCATATTTTGGGTATCTTGTGGACAAACGTGTGAAATGGGTCCACTGGTCGAAAGGTTCATCAAAGGCAACCGGAATATGATATTGACTTCATATTTTTCACACAAAGTTAGGATTAAATACATCATTCTTGCAACGTTTAAAAAGTGTTAAAATTCATTTTGGTTTTGAAAACAAAATGGCTTCTTTCCACTATTGCAGTCTTTTTGACTCACCCTGTATCATCACACTACACTGTAGTGGTCAATGTAACACTTCGTTGAACAGATGACAAAGCTGTTCTTTTGAGCATGAAATAGTGTTGATTTTGGCACATTCAGATTGTGACATCCCCATGTTCTCAAGCAAGAAGCTGAGTACTGGAACAAGGGATTGCTTCAAATTGGGTATCATTGTACAGATGAACACAACACATCAGCTTTTAAATTAAATAATTACACTAAATGAGAATATCCCGATATATTTGAACAAATTGTGATTGAAAAAATACTCCAAACTTTTTTTGAGCAGTTTATAATGTCAATGCATTGCATATATTCAAAACCATTTTGCCATGTATATCAATTACTATTCACATTATGAGTTTATCAATAACACTATATTTGTTATGAACATTTTACACGACCCTTAAATATCAGTTAGAAACCAATCATGCTTCTACATGTATAGCAACTTTCAAAGAGCAGAAACTGCATATTTAACTCATGAACATATTAAGAATAAATAAACATATACTTGACAGTTATCAGACACATTTAAACGGGTACTATTAAATCATAATTCATTATGATATTCATGCTAAGGCCCCTATGATAGGACTATTTGTGGAACATTCCCTTTATTCATTGAAAATATAGCACTACATTACAACTTTGTACATGTACGTCAAATATTAGAACACTGCCAGACACTGCCATGTCATGTTGTCCAGTTGCCCAATGACTAAACTGTATCTCCCTCGCATACCCTAAACAAGGCAATTGCCCTAAAGTGACGGTGGGTAATTGTTTACCAACTCGAGTAAATCAACATCCCGACCTCTCGCGCACATTGGCATCAAATGAAAACGTCACATACTGGCCCGCGAAAACCAAATGAGATGCACAGACACATGCAAACCAGCTGCACTTGCCTCAAGGATGCAAGACAGGACTGAATCATTTCAAGGGCCGGGGGTAAATTTGAATATACTTAAAGGTATATTATGTGATCTTTCCAGGGAACGCCCTCAACATCGAAAAAAAAAATTGAAAGAAGATTTTCTTGCAGATTTACATTTCTGATCATAAATCGTACATATATTCCAGGTTACAGGGCGATACGATTCTTAATTACTTCAAAATCATGATTTTAGAGTGAAAATAAAATGTCGGATAATCCGACAGTTTATTATTTTCATTCTAAATTCACTCTAAAACCTTGATTTTGAGGTAATTAGGAATCGTATCGCTCTGTAACTTGGAATGTATGTATGATTGATGATCAGAAATGTAAATCTGCAAGAAAATTACCAAGAAAATCTACTTTCTAAAAAAAATAATGAATAGAGGGCGCTCTCTGGAAAAGATCACATAATATGCCTTTAATTGCATTTTGGAAATTTATACAATATAAATGTTGTGTAAGAGTGGTCCCTTATTAGGTGGTGGTGTGAATTGGTAGACCAGAAAATTGAATGGTACACAAGTAGACTTTTCCAAGAACACAATAAATAACAAATTGCATGGATTAGGATTAAGTATGAATGGCCTAAAATTAACAATACATAACCTGCTGGTGATTTACTTGATTTTCAATAAAACACTTAATCACTCAAGCAAGGAATTTTAACAGCTTAAGGGGGCTGTGCACCTTCAGGTACAGCCTCCGTAAAACTGCCGTAACTTCTTTATTATTCATTAAATCTATATAAAAGTATACATTTTCTTGCAGAAAAGGGTTCAATGAATCCAACCATGATCATGAAATTGACCATTTTGGGAGAAAATTATAAAAAACACGTTTTTTGACCCATTTTAGGTTTGGAAAAGATAACTCAAAATATATTTGGTTAAATTTTATCATACTAGTTTAATTATATTCCTCATGCAATTCCCTAGGAATCTTTTTTTTTTTTTAATTTTTACTTTATTATTTTTTGAATTATCGAATAAAAAGTGCCAAAAAATATGATTTTTTACCAAAAAACGTGATTTTCACGATTTTGGAGGTTAAAAAACAGGTTTTTTGGCACTTTTTGGTCTGTAATTCAAAAAATAATAAAGTAAAAATTTAAAAAAAAAAACGATTCCTAGGGAATTGCATGAGGAATATAATAAAACTAGTATGACAAAATTTAACAAAATATATTTTGAGTTATCTTTTCCAAACCTAAAATGGGTCAAAAAACATGTTTTTTATCATTTTCTCCAAAATGGTCAATTTCATGATCATAGTTAGATTCATTGAACCCTTTCCTGCAAAAAAATGTATACTTTTATTAAGATTAAATGAATAATGAAGAAGTTACGGCAGTTTTACGGAGGCTATACGAAGGTGCACATCCCCCTTAACACACCACTAGACTATCTGTCTCCAGCAGGTATATTTTGAAACTCAAAGGGATTAAAAACATTGACTGAATTTCCTAAAATTAACAATACATTTTACATTTCAATAAAACACTTAAGCAAATAATTAAAGCTTAACACTACTCTAAGCAGCAGTGTTGCCAACACTGTGGTTTGGCCGCACAATTGGGCTACTTTTGACCCCTGCGCTGCGGGCAAAATAACTGGTGCTGCGGTCCCGGGGGGGGGCATTGACATTTGAGAAAGGGTATAGGTATGTGCCGCGCTGAAGACCCCCCTTTTCACCCTCTGCTGCTAGTTCTTATGACCCCCCCTTTTGAGCTTGCATCAGTTCTTAAGACCCCAATTTTATTGAAAATTCAAAAATCGCGAAATGTTGCGTTCCAAAGCCCCAATTTTGTGTTCCAAAGCCCCAATTCTTCGAAAAATTGTGCGTTCTTAAACCAAAATAAATTGAAAATTGAACTATAAGCCAGTTCTCAAGACCTTTTTTGGGGGAAAAAATCAGTTCCTAAGACCCTATTTTTCATCATAAAATCCAATCAGTTCAGTTCTGTAGCCCCCCTTTTTGAGACCCTGGGCGGCACACCCCTACCCAAAACAAAGTTGAGTGCCCCCCCCCCCCACCGGGCTGCGGTTTGGGAAAAGTCAAGCTACCATGTATTTTCTAAAGACAAACAAAAATTGGGCTACTTTTTGTCGTGGGCCGGCCACGGTTTAGAGGACACTTGGGCCACGGTTTTGGACTAATCTCAGTTAGCAACACTGCTTAGCAGTTTAACACATGGTTAACTTTGACACTCAATGGAATGTTGTAAGTGAACACTGGAATGATGAGTTGTGAAATAAAACATGAGGAATAATTATGATAGAATAAAATGAAAACAATAACTGAACATGCGATGGAAGTAAATATTACATTTTAAAAGATAAACAAATTATACTTGGTATTGACCGGGGGTATTGATCACATTTATCTCTCAATAGACTCAGTTATGCATCCCTAGGCCCTACCAACACCAATTTTCTTGCACATGTAAATAATTTGATTTGATTTCACATTGAACTTTTACAGTTTCATACTATGGATTATGGTGGTATTCAACAAGCATTTTGATTAAAAACCTATATATGAGAAGAATTGATTCAAAATCATTTGATTTCACATACAAAACTGAATACCAATGTCATACTATGGATGTGTTTATAGATTTATTATCAATTATAGAACTTATAAACTTATATTCAACAACCATTTTGGACCTCCTACAATAAACTAATGTTAATGAATCATGAATGGACTTCACATTAAAACTATTTTCAATTTCATACTATATTATATAATGCATTTATAACTCTTATCTATCTACGTGGGGGTGTGTATGTATTCAATAACAATTTTGACTAAATAAAATTATTTGATTTAACATTATAACTGTTCTCAATTTAAAACTATGGATGCATTAAATAGGTCACTATTTATATATGGTGATATTCAATAACCATTTTGGTTCAAGTCCTAAAATAAATTAGTATTAAATTAATTGATTTAATTTAATACATTACTATAGTCTACAGATCCTTTATAACTCTATCTATCCATTCAATAACCATTTTGGTTATTCTATACAACCACCTAAAATTAAATAGCTAAGCTTCTCTTGTACCTTTTTTGCCACTAATATTTTTCTTCGCACCCCCACCCCCTTTCCCCTCCCCCCAAAAAACCCACCCAACCCGGCCCCAAACACAAACAAAAGCAATACACACATACAAATTTAAATTAGGGCCTAAAATAAACCTTCAAAGATTCATCAACAAACAATAACAAAAATAAGAGTGAACAGGCATACCACACTCCCATACATGAATGTATACTGAGCCAGTTATTATTTATACGAAAGAATATTAATGATTTACCCTTTTTTTCAACGCTTTCCATGCTCTTTTAGCTGGGTAATCCATTTCGGGCTGTTGCACTAATGTAAGTGAGTGTAATGTTCCTCGTTGTTTCGAAGCCTTTCAATTATAACAAATTTAAACAAAGCTGAACTTGTCCGATGAATACTTTTATACCTGATGAGACTATGCTGCTATATGATCTGATTCTGATGGATGTTGTCTTGGTGGGTGTTAAGATGGAAGTGACTTAGATTTTATTAGCTGTCTAAGGCTGCCTAAAAATCAATAGCAGTTTCTATAGATTTGTACACAAAACCCAATAAACCTCTGCTACTGAAAAGAATAAGTCACTCCAACACAATACTAGCTTTAAACTTTATAGTGAAGTGGTGAAAGAGATTACTGCATGGTCAAGTAGACAGATCAGTTGATTGGCTTTGACTCTCCAGTGTATATTCAAGACAAAATAATAACTAATCATTAGTATTAGGCCTATACTTGAATTTCAATAAAATAAACTATAAAACATCAATGAACTATCTGTCTGCACCTGTATCAAAATCAAATGAATAGTGGCAATAAAACAATGACAAAATTACTGTAAAACAAACCCTTGATTATGGTCAAAGTTCCAAAATAAAAACAATATGCCGAAAATATCAATAGAATGAGGACTTACGGGATAATAATGACAAAATGAAACGATTAAATAAATATTAAAAAGACCAAATAAAATTATTCTGGTAGCCAAAACGGAACTTAACACAGAGTGTAAAAGATTTTGACATTGCATGATTTTAACATTAAATTAAAAATAAAATTGTGATTGTATCAACTTTTTATGTTACAGTCTGTATATCTGCTTACCGACCATCACTTGTCATGAATAAAAGCTTATTTGAAAGCTAAGGAAATTCCCCTCGCATACAATTACCATTTTGGTTTGATACAGCCACCTTATTTAGGTGGTTGTATGTAAATTATTTGATGTCACATTAAAACTGTTTTCAATTTAATAAAACTATGAATGCATTTATAACTCTATTTATCTATGGTGGTATTCAATAACCATTATGGTTGTATACAACCACCTCAATAAATTAGTGTAAATTACTTGATGTCACATTAAGACTGTTTTCAATTTAATACTATGGATGCATTTATAACTCTATTTATCTATGGTGGTATTCAATGACCATTTTGGTTGTATACAACCACCTAAAATAAAATAGTGTTAATTATTTGATGGCACATTAAAACTGTTTTCAATTTAATACTATGGATGTATTTATAACTCTATCTAGCTATGGTGGTATTCAATAACCATTTTGGTTTGATATAACCACCTAAAATAAAATAGTGTAAATTAGTTGATGTCACATAAAAACTGTTTTCAATTTAATACTATGGATGTATTTATAACTCTATCTAGCTATGGTGGTATTTAATAACCATTTTGGTTGTATACAACCACCTAAATAAAATAGTGTTAAATTAGTTGATGTCACATTAAAACTGTTTTCAATTTAATACTATATGGATGCATTTATAACTCTATCTATCTATGGTGGTATTCAATGACCATTTTGGTTGTCTACAACCACTTCAATAGATTAGTGTAAATTATTTGATGTCACATTAAAACTGTTTTCAATTTATACTTTGGATGCATTTATAACTCTATCTATCTATGGTGGTATTCAATGACCATTTTGGTTATATACAACCACCTAAAATAAAATAGTGTACATTATTTGATGTCACATTAAAACTGTTTTCAATTTAATATTATGAATGCATTTATAACTCTATCTATCTAAGGTGGTATTCAATAACCATTTTGGTTGTATACAACCACCTAAAATAAAATAGTGTAAATAATTTGATGTCACTGTTTTCAATTTAATAATAGGCTATGGATGCATTTATAACTCTATCTATCTATGGTGGTATTCAATAACCATTATGGTTGTATACAACCACCTAAAATAAAACTGTAAATTATTTGATGTCACATTAATACTATTTTCAATTTAATACTATTTATGCATTTATAACTCTATTTATCTATGGTGGTTTTCAATGACCATTTTGGTTGTATACAACCACTTCAATAGATTAGTGTAAAATATTTGATGTCACGTTAAAACTTTTTTTCCAATTTAATACTATGGATGCATTTATAACTCTATCTATCTATGGTGGTATTCAATAACCATTTTGGTTGTATACAACCACCTAAAATAAAACAGTGTAAATTATTTGATGTCACATTAAAACTATTTTCAATTTAATACTATGGATGCATTTATAACTCTATCTATCTATGGTGGTATTCAATAACCATTTTGGTTGTATACAACCACCTAAAATAAAACAGTGTAAATTATTTGATGTCACATTAAAACTATTTTCAATTTAATACTATGGATGCATTTATAACTCTATCTATCTATGGTGGTATTCAATAACCATTTTGGTTGTATACAACCACCTAAAATAAAACAGTGTAAATGATTTGATGTCACATTAAAACTGTTTTCAATTTAATACTATTTATGCATTTATAACTCTATCTATCTATGGTGGTATTCAATGACCATTTGGTTGTATACAACCACTTCAATAGATTAGTGTAAATTATTTGATGTCACATTAAAACTGTTTTCAATTTAATACTATGGATGCATTTATAACTATCTATCTATGATGGTATTCAATAACCATTTTGGTTGTATACAACCACCTAAAATAAAATAGTGTAAATTATTTGATGTCACATTAAAACTATTTTCAATTTAATATTATGGATGCATTTATAACTCTATTTATCTATGGTGGTATTCAATAACCATTTTGGTTGTATACAACCACCTAAAATAAAACTGTACATTATTTGATGTCACATTAAAACTGTTTTCAATTTAATACTATGAATGCATTTATAACCCTATCTATCTAAGGTGGTATTCAATAACCATTTTGGTTGTATACAACCATCTAAAATAAAATAGTGTAAATTATTTGATGTCACATTAAAACTGTTTTCAATTTAATACTATGAATGCATTTATAACCCTATCTATCTAAGGTGGTATTCAATAACCATTTTGGTTGTATACAACCATCTAAAATAAAATAGTGTAAATTTGTTGATGTCACATTAAAACT